>JAOVVI020005493.1:0-15590 GCA_028571085.2 Nepenthes alata
GCTTTTATAGCTGAGATGTTGGGCGGCCTTCTTTAGACATGAAGGCTTAATTTTCGTGTTCTACTGGGATTGCTTCCTTTCCTGGAGCGGAGCTTTAATGACAGTAACGACTCCATGGATTGGTTGTCTTCCTTCTACGTTTTCTAACCATTAGGGTTTGCTATAGACAGGAAGAGAGAATCTGACGCTTTCCTCATGGGATGTGCGCTGAATCTATTGGTGACTGTTACAGTGGGAATTATCTTATAAGAAAGCGTGAAATTCGGGGATAAGACAGTTGTCGGTCGTGGATAGTAGTGTGGGCGAAACTCGACTTGACCCACGTGAGACTTGCTCTTAGGCCGACCTATTGTGACGCTTCCGGTCAATAGAAATGTTGACCATTTCTGAGAGCCTGTTGTCCGTCCAACTTGATATTTCGTCCGGTCAACGGCTGGTATTGACCGTTGAGGCACACATATGGGCCCTTGTGGATCTGGATCGTTCCTCCCTCTTGGGCCAGCCCTCTATGGGCGTACCTATCAAAACTTAATTCATAATATTTTTATTTTTCTAGTATAAGATGCAATTCAATTAGAAAAATTATATCAAAATAACTACATATACTATATAGAAAAATAGATACCAAATGATGAATTTCTTCAAACTTTTTAATATTGTTTAAAATTTCCCTAACATTATAAGAATTCACTTAAATTCTCACTTATTTTAGCAATACATAAGAGTTTTTGTAAATGTTTAGGTGGTAATAAGTTCTTAGATAGACTAAGAATGCAACCACAGATAAAAACTTATGTTACAAGCATAGTAAAAATATGTATAATCAATACACTTTTAGTTATAATAAAGATTTGTGATATATATATGTGTTATGTTACCGAAAAAAATAGGATCGCCCAACAAAAAAATACAAAGGAAGTAGGTGCCGCACAATTTTGTGGGTACCTGAAAGGTGGCAAGCGGCCTCCCACGCCAACGATATCAGGTGAGGCGGTACGCCATTGTTTCAGGCTAAGTTGAGCCACCGTAATCCTACCAAGTGGACGGATACTCCACTGAGTTAGAGGCGGAGATACCGCCCACATTGAATCTCTCCGATGAGGAGTCCTCAAGAACTTAATTATCATCAATAAAAAGGGTGTCAAATACTATTAAGCTAATATCTAGTAAAATTAATTCAAATTAATTATAGAAGACAATATTAGTTCAATAACTCAAAAACTAAAAATAAAGCTAAAAAATTTTGTCAAATAAACGGGGGCTACTATTTGAGTGTGAACACCAGCCTCTATCCCTAAGATATTAATCCAACTAGTAAAAATTAACACTAACAAAAAAAAAACAAAACAAAACAAAATATTAAATTATATAAATAATTTTTTTGTTTTTTTTTATGATAGTACAAGCATTTAGATATTTTTAACTTTAATATATAAAAAAATTACTTATCTAAATATTAAAATTAAATTATTACCATTTTTATTCATATACTATAAATAAAATATAAAAATAGAGAGAATACAGATTTTTTATGACAAATGAAAAACTCTTAAATAACTTGTTCACTGAAAAATCCTCTGAACTATGAGTTACTAACTAAAAATCTACTGTATAAAAATAGCTAACTTATAGATCTACAAAAAGACTTGCTACACTATCTAACCAACTAATCCCGGATATGTGATTATTTAAGACCATCATTAAATTTGCAACAAGCCTGATTTTATTTGGTTTATCTAAGTAGATATTTGATTGATCAAACTTATCCAACTAATATACACATTAAATTTATGTACGAGTTATACATTAAAACTCCATAAATTATAGACAAATCAATTTAAAGTTAAATGTTAGATTATATAAAAGATTTTATGATAATAAAACGTTCATCTTAAAAGATAAAAGATTGCTTAAGAAAAAAATGTCGTTCTCTTAATATTATTTATTGGATGCTGATGCGTTCCTGGATTCAAATTGTTGTACAGGTTAGGAAGCTACTTAATCTTCCATATCAAGTCAAACTGGAGATGATTCTGTCCTCGTCTTTTCAAACCTAAATTCTACATAACACAACGAAAAATAAAAGATTTGAAGATTGGTAGGACTCGCTCCCTAATATATTCTCCGATACTCAAATTAAATATATTTTCAAGAGAATAAAAAGATGTACGGATATAAGATGTGCCGATACATGCAGTGGGGATTGAATGTTTGGGTAAGCCCGGTTGAGAGATGACTTAGAGGTGCACCTAGCTAAGGTGCGTTTTAGAGGTGTGCCTGATTGATGAGCAGTTTGGACGTTCAGAAGGTAGGCCTCCTAGATAGAGGGTAAGCCTCTTGGATGGTCTCTAGGGATGAAGGACAGGCCTCCTGGAGGGAGGGCTTCTAACTTATGGACGGAGGGCTTTTAGCTCCAAGATGGAGGGCCAGACTCCTTGAATGTTGTGCCTTCGGGACGAAGAGCTAGCATCTTGGAGGGATGGTAGGCTCATCCTGGGAGGACTAGTGGGAAGTCCTCCTGGATGAATTGAGCAGGGCCTCTTGGATGGGGTTTATAATATCTTTTGCTTCCTTTCTGGCCCATTTTCTTGTGGGAGTAAGCAGATATTTATAGCGCCAAGGCTAGCAGATAGCTATCCAAGCAGAATTATTGAGCTGTATAGATAATTATGGTGGTTGTCAATGGCAGTTCCCTTTTCGGGAACAATTACGTGATCATCGGTGCCTGTCATAGTAACCGTGGCTGACCGGAGGATATCCTTTCTTCTTTGACGTGATCATCGAAGGAATTTGGTATGGCAGTTGCCACTTTGGGAGAGATTGTGCAAATTATTGGCGAATATTTTTGAAATATCTGTTAGGCTTGTGCTGACTAATTATGGTAGGTTTTCTCAGCGTGCGAAAAAAGGATTGTGGGCCATCCTGAAGGGGCCGTTCATGTTGGGCTATTGAGCGGGCCCATGTCTTAGCGGGCGATCCTAGACTTGGCGATCTTAAACCTTTAGTAGCAATGGCCTTCTCCTGGGTTGTGACCTTTGGATGGCCTTTTCACCGTGGGTCTCGGTACCCAATTCAGTCAATGGGTGATGGACCTATCACTAGCCCCCCATGCCTGGTGGTTTAAAATTTGGTGGTTTAAAATTTTAACCCCTGGCATGCAATGATGAGACATCGTCGTATAGGTCCGTACACTTTTCTTGTCAATAAACCTTGCAAACTATTACTCCGATTGACAGGATTTGGGAATGATTCTCTGGGCTGTGCTGATTCTTTGCGGATTAAACTGGTGACGTTATCTTCAACAGTAATGGCGTGTTGATTTCCTCCTCTAGCAATAAGTAGGGGGCTCACGACCTATAGCTCCATGAATCATTCACACTAACTAAGCTATGTAAATGTTTTGAGCAGGTATGAAGCCTATACAACCAACTGTCAAAGTTGGCAGAGACCCTGGCTCAATGCTGGGAGCTAGTACTGAAGGCGTGTTTTGGATCTACTTTGGTCTCCCTCTTTTTTTCTTAATGCATCTTGGTTTCGCATAACATTGAGTGAGGCTTGGATCGGTTTTCCCTTTTACTAGTTGGTGACGAAGAGCTCTTACCGGGACAACCTCGGAGGAGTGGCTACTTGGCCCTTTCAACTGGAGAGGTTGACACTCCATCCCCTTCGACTAAGTGGCTGAACTCCATGTAGCCTGTGGGGGTTCGATCTGGAAGCTACTGGTGGGGGTAAATCCCTTTAGTTCATGCCAAAGTTTAGGCTGTTGTCACCGCACCAGGTCCGATGTTGACGCACAAATTTTCACAACTACAGTCAATTTTGGTGGATGCTTCCTGGGATGGCAATGGTTCCTCATGCCTCACTCTTGTTGGCGAGGGCTTTGGAATTCTGATGAGCTGGGTTTTAGACATATCGATCTCCTAGCGGGTCTACGCATGGCCAGCATCCGGCCAAGGAGGGGTGAGCAGACCCGACCTCAAGGATGCCAAAGTTGTGTTCCGTCCACTTTCGAATCTTCTGGGGGGCGGCCTCCGAACATTGTTGCTTATCATCGAGCTAACCGACAGACGACTCAGTCTTCTATGGGTAGACAAGTAGCCGCTTGACCCAACGCATGACTAGGAAGGTGGCCGGCCGACCCAACCTCGAGCCTCTCCTGGTTGCCTCCCATCTTCCTACCACTTGGATCTTCGATGTTTTAACGGTTTGGCTTATTGACATCGTGGCTGGTCAATGTTCGACTTCTCAACCCAACGCCTAGTTGGGAGAGGGGTCGGATGTCCTCACCTTCAGTCCACTAGGGCCATACGTCATCACTTCGCAAGTTCTAGAGAGTGAAGCGCCGGGCATCATTGTGAACGGACGCTTCTGGAGACCAATGTTGGATACTCATCGCGTCGGTTAAAAAGGCAGAGTTTAGTGACTGATGGCAAGCTGTGTGAGGATGCAAGGTGACGTCTGTCATAATAGCGCCTGTAGGTAGATTTTTTAGGGTGAGGATACACGTCGTTTGCCATTATGACGACGCGACCTTTTAGCTTTACTACGATGTCCTTCTAGGTAATGCCTCTGTCTATTTAAGTGCAATGTTTCCTGCCATTCCTTTCATCGCTTGGCCTCCGCATACATCTTTGCTTTTGATATTGCCTTTTGGACCTTTGATCGAGACATTATTGACATTTTGACTTTGCTCACCCTGGCACAGGAAGCGTTGTCTTCCTCTTCCCCCAAGCTTTCAACCAAGGACTTGTGAATGGTTGTGGAAAATGATGAAGAGGACTCAGTGAATGGGGCCGCTGTCAATAAAGGATGCCACCTGGGCACTCCATTGCTCGAGCGCCTCGGTGCCTTGAGGATGCCTCAAGGCCTCGAATCCGTTGGGTCTTCTCAGCAAGTATGCCCGTCTCGTTGAGAAGTAGTATAGATCTTCACGTATGCTTTGTCGATGTTGTCTCTGATTGACCCCTCTTTTCCATTTGATAGCCTCAGAGGGTGCCGTATTGGTTGGAAGAGTTCGTGCTCTTGTATAGAGACAAAATTGCTTGCTTGTTACATGCGCAAACTGATCATGTCGTTGAGGAGATGGAGCACCGGGTCGCTGCTACTGTCGAGGATATGTTGTAGAGTAAAGCATGTGCCAATTACCTTGACCAGGCCCAGTCCAAATCTGAGGCAAGATTGTGGGAGCTCTTTGAAGCCCGCGCCTGGGCTATGGATAGGATCACATTACTTAAGGGTGAGTTGATGACTAGGCTCTATCCTGAGAAGGTGGTCCCTACTCTAGAGGAGTAGTTTCAGGAGGGCATCTATTGTGGCAGATGGATTGCCTCCTTAGTGGCCCTGACTTCCTTGTCGGTTTCCTAAATTTGAGGAACACTAGAGCTTCTCACTGCTCGGACTTGATTGCCTACCCAGTTAGAGAGGGGTAGAGGGCCTGCGTCACGTCCTCCGAGGGGTCCTCGACCATAGGTTAGTCATTTGGGTAGATTGTAGGTATAGATAGAATCTTGTATCTTTGAAGCCGTCGGATGCCTTCAGATGTACATCATGATTCCTTAATGAGGTAGTTAGATCGTGTTGATCATTGTCGCTGATGTTTCTATTATGTGCTGGACTTTTTTCGCCCGATACATTTCTACTCGTCGGCTAAATGGTTTTGTCACCGTTGCCGAAGTGCCATAAGGCCCAATGCCGACAGCTCACTTCAACCATGGACCGCTCGAGCCTTAGGTGAGATCCAAGAACCCGCTGAGAAGGACTACCATATTCTAACAGGATTTCCTTGCTGCTAGGGTGCACTTCGGGAGTAAGTGGTGAGAGAGATGGAGAGTTGGGCGAGCACTGTTGACATTGTCGCCACCTCGGTCGATTTGATCATGCCCCCTAGGCTGCACTCACTCTTGCCGGGAGGAATTCGTGGCGTTGGGAACACGTGGTTGCCAACTAAGCCTAGCGGCTATCGTTGTCGAGATTTCGCTAACTTAGGCCATCGCCCGCATGTACTTGTCGGCGCTCGGTTCTATTAGAAGACGTTGTAACTTTCATGCATATGGTTCTAATCTGTCGATTTATTGTAGACCGATGGTGCTTATTCCTTCAAGAGGGAGTTGTCACGTGTATGCTGACAAGTCCTCTAAGCTTTTGAGTTTGACTACATGTGGGCTGCTCGGAGATAGGATCGAAGTTCAAATTTGACAGCGTATGGGCTACTCGGTATGGGACCGAGATTTAAATTCGATCGCATATGGATCGATTGGTATGGGACTAAGGTTTAAATTTGACCGTCTCTATGCTGCTCAGTTCAAGATCAAGGTTTGGTAATAGGTGAATGAGAATTCATTCGACTTAGGGGCAATTTAGGTCGTATGATTTTATGCAACATTATGCAAGTATTCGTATGAACAGATAAATAATAAATAAACAGTTATTTCATTGATTAGAGTATTATTCAAGTATTCAATATGATGTATGCAAGACTTACTTGGATTCGACGTGAAATTGTCGTCAGTACTTGGGGTGAATGGTGCGTTATGCCCTTGGGATTGGGCAGCCACCATAGCCAACACGCAACCTACAGGTGTTGGGGATGGACTTTGGTCATTGAGAGGGAAGTGTCTTTCGGCACGTAATGCTACAGGCAAAGGGGGTTTGAGGGATTGGCCCTTCCAATGGGCACTCAAGATAGCTTCTGACACTGCACCGGAAACTTACGATGCCAGGAGGGCCCAACAAAGTGCAAAGTGATCCAGGTAGAACGCCGGATCAAAATTTTGATTGAAAGACTCCAAGTGTTGTTCCCAGATACTGCAAGGAGATGGTGATGACCGAGTCCTCGTCCTGAATAGTTACTGGCTAGGTCGGCAAAGTGTCATTTGAGGCCACAGAGTTCTTTTTCAAACAGGGAGTCCCTTGCCGTTGTAGGAATGGCAGGGGCCATGTAGCTTTGAGCTTTCATTTCAATGCTCATGACTTTGTTAGTCATTTGGTCGGCACTAGGCCCTGCCACCCATGGCCGCCTAGGCCATGTGGTCGTCAAGTTATTGGCTCTTCTACAGTTGTTGGTTTGCACCAATCTTACAGGGTGTTTGAGGGCGGATCCCCCAGTGTAGCGCCTTCAAACAGACGTATGCAGTCTGAAAAGGACAACTGATATGTACTCCGAGCGACTGCACGCCCTAGGGCCAATCGTCAGCATAGTTATCTGGTCATCGCCATAGGGACATTTCGGCAAGCAAGTAGTCAAGCATGTTGAGCCCCCATTGTGAGTATAGTGACAACTTATGTAGGATCTGATGCTCCACATGGTGCCGATGCGGGGTATCCTTGTGAGTTCAATCTTGCCAAACCCACGGGTCAGGACTCTTACTCCAATGAGGACACTCGCAAGCAGAAGGCCAAACACTCTGAAGGCCTCTATTGTTGATCCTCTAGCCCCCGCGAGGAGACAGTTCGATGTCGACATTGTAGGAGTCTTCTTTATGGGAATAATGTCATCGGTCATCTCGAGAATAGCAAAGGTGTCACCACTTTGGACTTTTGTTCTATATTTTGGGATCAAGTTAACCTTTACACTGGGAGTGGGCCCTATCGCTTAGACCCTCCAAACGTCGAGGTCATCAGGCGGATAAGAATTTTCTTGGTAAGTAATCTCTTCCACTGGCTCCTCCTTTTGGGAGTGTCGAGATACATGCCTAGGGAGAGGAAGCCCCCAGATGCCGGCCGTCAAGGCAGGCGCATAAGACCCGTAGCCACTTAAGCGTGATGTCCACAGCAAGACCAAATATCATCATGACTACTCGTAGGATCGTTGTCGTCGAGGAGATGCCTCTAGCTGACGTGTTGGTTGGAGCACGAGTACTGATTGCACTTATTTGCTGATATATAATCTTTTGGTGCCGAAAGGGAGAAGACCTTGGCCGACAAGTAGGCAACGTCTTCTAGCATGGGAGACCGTGTTCAAGGGGCAGAGCTTTGTGCACCTAAGGGCATCCTAGTCTTTTTCTTGCCTCTAACAATTCGGTTGGTTGTCTAACCATGGTTGGGCCCTGTCGCTCGGGGCTGCCTGGGCCTCGAGGTCGTCAGACCTTTGGATCCTCTAAGGATACTAGCTCTCTCCGATCATCTTGAGGTTGAAGAGTGGAGCCCCCAGTGCTACACCTTCAGATGGGTGCGGATGGTTTGGGGTCAACATGATGTTGATATTGGATTATAAATCACTCTCGTGTAGACCCATACCCAATTGATGGCATGGTTAAGGAGGTTCAATACTGAGATAGAGTATTGTAGTCTTCGTGTGCATGGCGAGCTACCAGGTCGCCATTCTGAAGGTTGACAAAGAATCGAGTTCGAGGGGCGATCAAGCAAAGCCGAGTCCAAGGGGCGATTAGGCGGAGTTGAGTTTGAATGGCGATCGAACTGCAAAATTCAAAGGGCAACCAAACTATCAGATTAGGGTGATTGGACTGCCGAGTCCGAACAGCGGTTGACCTGCTGAATTCAAAGGGTGGCCAAACAGCCGGAACGAGATGACTGGATTGCCAAGTCTGAACGGCAGCAAGACTACTGAATCCGATGGGTGATTGGCTGTAGAGTCAGGGTGACCGGACTGCTGTTAGTTCGTACTGATGTCAAACTGGATTGTCAATCCGTTAGATAGGCTAGACTAGACTGGGTCAATAACCAGTCAAATCAATTGGATGCCAGATTGGATCCAGATCGGTCATGTAGGCTGGACACCGAAGTGGATCCTTTACCCGTCAAGCTAGCTGGATGCCGGACTAGATCCAGATCTGCTAAGCAGGCCTGACGTCGGAATGGATCATTGACTAGTTGAGTTGGCTGGATGCCGGACGAGATTGCCGACAAGTTTAGCCGTAGTGGATTGTCACCCAATCAGTCCAATTTCGGTCTCATCACATCTATTTGCCGTAAGTTTGCTATCCTAGAGAAGTGGGGTGTAGTGGCTTGGACACCCAGCTGAGCAGCAAGTGCTTGCATGCTTGGGGTTGATCATCTGTCCGCATGGCTATCCAATGAGAGGTCGTCGCCATAGGTGACTACGCATTTGACTGGTGCACTGGCTCGTACCTGGAATGCTAATCGTATTCATTCTTGTAGTAGAGGAGAAAAACTTTTCAGTAGTTCCCACAGACGACGCAAATAATGCGTCCCTGGATTCGGGTTATTATACGGGTTATGGAGCTACTTAATAGTCCACGTTGGGTCGAGTTGGAGACGATTCGATTTACATCTCTTCAAACCTGGACCCTGTGCAACAAAATAAGAAATAAGAGATCAAAAAATTGGTAGGACTCACTCACCGGTAGATGAAAGGACTGGATCAATAACCAGTCAAATCAATTGGATGCCGGATTGGATCCAGATCAGTCATGTAGGCTGGATACTGAAGTGGATCATTTACCTGTCAAGCTAGTTGGATGCCGGACTAGATCCAAATCTACTAAGCAGGCCTGACGTCGGAATGGATCATTGACTAGTTGAGTCGGCTGGATGCCGAACGAGATTGCCGACAAGTTTAGCCGTAGTGGATTGTCACCCAATCAGTCCAATTTTGGGCTCATCACATCTATTTGCCGCCAGTTTGCTATCCTAGAGAAGTGGGGTGTAGTGGCTTGGACACCCAGTTGAGCAGCAAGTGCTTGCACGCTAGGGGTTGATCATCTGTCCGCATGGCTACCCAATGAGAGGCCGTCGCCATAGGTGACTACGCGTTTGACTGGTGCACTGGCTCGTACCTGGAATGCTAATCGTGTTCATTCTTGTAGTAGAGGAGGAAAACTTTGCAGTAGTTCCCACAGACGACTGGATTCGGGTTATTATACGGGTTATGGAGCTACTCGATAGTCCACGTTGGGTCGAATTAGAGACGATTCGATTTATATCTCTTCAAACCTGGACCCTGCGCAACATAATAAGAAATAAGAGATCAAAAAATTGATAGAACTCACTCACCGGTAGATATAAGGATTTAAGATGTGTTGATGCATGCATTAAAGATTGAGTATTTGGGTGCACCCGATTGAGGAGCAATTTAGAGGTGGACTCGGCTAAGGTGCATCTTAGAGGTGCACCCGGTTGAGGGAGGTCTAGAAGGTAGGCCTTCTGGATGGAGGGTAGGCCTCCTAAATGAAGGGAGAGACCCTCAATAGAGGGTAAGGCTCCTAAATGGTCTCATGGGATGGAAGACAGGCCTTCTGGATTCTAGATGGAGGGGTCCTAGCTCCAGGATAGAGGGCTAGACTTCTCGAGTGGTGCCTTTTGGATGGAGAGTTAGCTTCTTGGAGGGAGGGCATCCTCCTCTTCTCTTAAATAGGAAGACTGGTTGGTAAGCCTCATTGATGAACTCAGCAGGGCCACTTGGATGGGGTCTGTAGTATATTTTTCTTCCTTTCTCCCCCTTTGCTTGTGGGAGTAAGCGGATATTTATAGTGCATAGGCCGCTGGGTGCCAAGGCTGATAGACGACTATCCACATGAGATTATAGAGTTGAGTAGATAATCATTGTGATTGTCAATAGCAATTCCCTTTTCAAAAACAATTACACGATCATGGTTGCCTCTCATAGT
Source organism: Nepenthes alata (assembly GCA_028571085.2). Classification (NCBI taxonomy): domain Eukaryota; kingdom Viridiplantae; phylum Streptophyta; class Magnoliopsida; order Caryophyllales; family Nepenthaceae; genus Nepenthes; species Nepenthes alata. Next base: position 10,587 of record JAOVVI020005493.1, read on the forward strand.
AATCGTGGCTGACCGTAGGATATCCTTCCTTCTTTGACGTGATCAAGGGAGGCGTTCGGTACGGCAGTGCCACTTTAGGAGAGATCGTACAAATCGTTGACGAATATTTCTAAAATATCTGTCTGGCTTGTACCGACTAGTTATAGTAGGTTTCCTTAGCATGCGGAAAAAGGATCATGGGCTGACCTGAAGGGGATGTTCATGGCGGGCCGTTAGGCTGTCCCATGCCTTGGTGGGCAATCCTAGATTGGGTTATCTCAGATTTTGGCCTGCAGTGGCCTTCTCTTAGGTTGAGACCTTCAGATGACCTTTTTACCGCGGGTTTCGGTATTCAGGTCGGTCCATAGGTAACGGACCCATCAGATACTCAAAGAAAACATTCTCAAATTCTACTCTCACTCACTATCACTTTCCCATTCCAATTCTGTAAAAATTTTGATATGTAATGGTTGATTTTTAATTAAGAATTTTGACGCTATTAATATAATTTTAGGTCAATTTTAATAATAGATATATAACAAAAATTTGAGAAAAGATTGATAATTTGTGGAATAAGACCCAACGCTTAATTATCTATACGCTCGTGCATATTTGAAACAAAAGAGGTGACCTTATGTGGCGCTCATATGTGTTTTGGGTAGAATAAATAGCATTTAAGATGCACCTATTGTAGTGCTCATGAGTGGTTCAGTAATTAGCACTTTAAGTTGTGTATGATGTGGTGTTTCATACACGCCTGTGTAGAGGAACGGTAACTGATGCTTATCTATTTGGTATTCATACGCCAATTGTATTATTAAAGATCAAATGCGATTGTAGCAAGTCATTATCATGCCAAAAAAGGAGAGAAGAGAAAAAAAGAAAATGGGAAAATAAGAAAATGAGATAGAGAGGAGGAGAAGATTTTAGAACTATATATTGTTAGAGTTATTAGATTAGAGATAGAACGTAAATATTTTAAAATCAATTTTTTGATTTATTTCAGTTTTTTTCTATTTTTACTTATATTTCTTTTTTTACTTTACATGCATATAATCTTTTATCACATGACTTTAAATATTATTATATGTATGCAATCTTTATCGATGGTTTTTACTATTTTTATCAACCGTCAGTGGAGGGTGTGAGAAAGTAGTTGGATCTTTTTCCTTGCTCCATCCATACAGAAGTAAATTTGACAGTATCCTGAATGTGTTTGGGTACTGGGTACCTGCTTTATCTTGAGGGAAACAAAATTATGAACTTCCTAAAATTACCCACTTTTCGGCGGTCTTCTCTTCCTATCATTTCATTTTCTTTGAGAGATACTGATCCCATTGGACCTCCCTGGGCTGGGCAAAGGGGAAGGGATGGGTGGCCCAGGAATAGCAACGGGAGAGGAGGGCTATGAGTCCCCTACCTCTCCCTCTTGCCCATGCCAACTTGTTCCCTGGTCCCGGAAATATGTGGAGCTCTATTTTTGCCCATGGAAGTCTTTAATGTCATATTTGCTGGAGAAGCAAGCAGTTTCTGGACTTGTTTGTGCCAAGCAGTTGTCAACTGATATTGGCATAGTAATCACCATATGCCTATGCCAGAATTCCTTGAAATAATCATCAGCAAACGTGCATTAAATTTTTTCACCAGTTCTTTATACTAGTCATGTACTTTATTCACCATGGATAGGGCTTGTATTATATATCTGAAAGTACTCTCATCGCTTACTCAAAAAACCTACAGCTTGCCAAGGTGAAATTTGAGAAAAAAAAAAACAAGGATATATAGGAACTGCCCTAAAACTAAAATACTGAGCAGACATGTTAAATTTTAGTTGATTCCGTTTATATACATTCGCCTAGATTTGAATCTCTCCTTTGTTGGTTGGCCCAAATCCTGCAATGTAGCAGAGGTATGGTTGCTCAGAATGATTGTTATGTGGGACGCTTTGAACTCTCTCTCTATGTAGTTTTGATCCCAGGGCAACCAGGTCATCTTTTGATATTTTGCACATTGTTTTGTCTTATCAATCAGAAAGCCAGCACAGTGCACAATTTTCGTATTAATTGGTATACTGATAATCTCCTGTCGAGGAGTTAGTGGAGGTTATGAACTCATTAACATTCTTTTAACATTGCAAATTCTTGTCCGAAGCTAAGAACTTTGGAGTGACTGAATTTGTGAATCCAAATGACCATGACAAACCCATACAACAAGTAATCGTCGATCTCACAGATGGTGGTGTTGACTACAGCTTTGAATGCATTGGAAATGTATCTGTGATGAGGGCTGCTCTGGAGTGCTGCCACAAGGTGCTTGGTTTGATTGATGGCTTAATTGTTGGTGTTTTAAATTAGTAAAAAGTTAATTACATTCATGTGGCTATTGAAATTAAATCATGCAGGGATGGGGAACCTCTGTTATTGTGGGTGTTGCAGCATCAGGTCAGGAGATATGTACTCGTCCTTTCCAACTGGTGACTGGCCGGGTTTGGAAGGGAACAGCTTTTGGTGGTTTCAAGAGCCGCTCACAGGTACCTTGGCTTGTGGAGAAGTACATGAAAAAGGCAAGTGACGTTAACACAAAGTCCTTATTACTATCAAAGTTAAAATAAATAAGGCATCTTTTGGTACAAATGAGTTAAAATAAATAGCCTGAATAACTTACCTCATGTTTGGTTGAAAGGAATAAAAAGGGAATATAATTTATATTTCTTGGAAATAGATATTCCTCTATTTGGTTACAAATTTAATCGGGAATAAATATTTTTTAAAAATTTTTATTTCCACATATATGGGAAGAACAATTCCCATTATTATTATTATTATTATTGTTGTTGTTATTAGGTATTATTATTATTATTACTACGTTTTGTTATTATTATTATTATTATTACTATTGTCATTATTATTATTATTATTACTGATGGGTACACCAATAATGGGCTTGCCCAAAGAAAGGTCAACGGAATCCCAGGAAGGCCGGTCAACACACTCGACGACCCAGTTAGAGAACGGGCCCAGGAATTGATAAGCCCAGGACGGTCAACGTTGGCATTGACCGTCCGGGCGGCCAACTTGCTCGAAGACGGTCAACTCAACGTTGACCGTCAATGCACAGCTTGTTGGGCCCTTAGAGGCTTTTCTACAGTGATTGGCCTATTCCATTCTGGCCCACAGTCCATCAGTCGATCGCCTGCCACTCTCCCTTTGTTCTACACGAAGGCGGCCAACATGCAGACGGTCAACTCAGACGTTGACCGCCCGCGCTCCACACATTGGGCCCATAGAAGCCTTTCTACAGTAACGGACCAGGCCTGTTTGGACCCACGACTCATCAGACGCCTAACCACAACTTTCCACGCATCTTCCACGATCTCGATTGGCACCAAAAAGGACGTTGACAAGATTGGCGCCCTTCAAATAAGGAAGGCGCCAGATCTTCCCAATTCCTTGCCAACCAAGGCAACCCAACGGTAATATACTGAGAAGTAAGAGACTGGTTTGGAAAGCTGTTGGCCGCCATACTAGGAAACAATCACGCCCACCTTGGCAACTGGCACCTGCTCCAGAAGGCAAGCCAGCCAAGGTGGATAGATGGGATCACGCTTTCCAAAGGAGGAAGATCACCCTTTCATCCTTAAGTAAACCCTAGGATCATCATCCAGGGTATGCTTTCTGGTACGCATTAAATCACACAGAAAAACGCTAAGTGTTCTGAGAAACAGGCTTCCTCTCTCTCGGCCGCCAAGCTCTCAGAACCGAAAACACAGACAACCCCAAGGCAACAAGCGAGCCCTCACGGCCGTTTACTGCCTTCCCACCTTCCAGATTCAAGAAAGGCATTGCGTCTTTCTTACATCTGGAACAAAACACTCTCCCTATCTCTCCCTCTTTTCTCGAAAAGCTTTCAGTTTCTTTCTTTGAAAACTGTTTGACTGACTTGAGCGTCTGAGTGTTTTCGGTGGGACTTCATCCCGCCGACACGCTGACCTCCCGTTCTGCTTAGTGGTGTACAGGATCCAACTCAGGGAATGGAGCTTCATCCCGCCGACACGCTGACCTCCCGTTCTGCTTAGTGGTGTGCAGGATCCAACTCAGGGAATGGAGCTGGAACAACAACGAAATGACCACCCGAATCTGTTCAAAGTTCAGATCCAGGGACGCATCAATTACTATTATCATTATTATTATTATTACTACAATTTTATTCATCATACTATTCTACAAACCAAACAATGGAATGCTAATCCCTCTTTATTCTATTCTCATAATCAATTATGGGAATAATAATTCAAACTCTATTCTAATCCTATTCTATTCTCTAGAATAACTAATCTATTCTCACCTTATTCCATTCCAACAACCAAACGTACTGTTAATGTTATTATAACTGAAAGCCAAATTCAAATTTGCATTGATTTCTATCATCAAGGTGGAATGCTTTTTAACCAATCTATGATCATTGTGATGCGGACATCCAAATTATACAAATTAGAAGATATTTAATTTAATTTTCTTTGATTTTATTTTATTTGAAAGATCACAATTTTATTTGCTTTTATTATACCGTGATTTTATTTGATTGATATTTTTCTTTTATTTTAGGAATTTAAGTTATATTTAGTTAGTAAGTTATATTTCTTTCCAACTTAGTTTAGGATTCGAGTTTTCTATATAAGGACCATACTTCTATTGTTTAAGAGATGATTGATGAATAAGTGTTTGAGAAATTGATTGCAATTGTGCTTTCCTTCCCTCCTCTCTCCGTTGGTTGTTTCTTTTTCTTGTCTTTACCCCTCTAGTCTTTGTTCTTGTCTCTATCCTACTAATTTTTGTTCTTGTCTCTACCATTCTGTAGCTATTCTCTCTACTTTTTCCTTCTACCCTATATCAAATTGGTATCAGAGATAAAGTCCTACCATTTTTGCTTTCAATAACATCACTACCACACCTGCAACGACATTATCTCCACCAGCAGCATCCTCATCTCCACTAGCACCGTTACCACCCCAGCATCCACTGTTCA
>JAOVVI020005494.1:0-16447 GCA_028571085.2 Nepenthes alata
TATTTTAATACTCATCCATAATATAATTTCAAAGTTGTAATATTTATATTGAGCATGCATGTTAAATTTTCATATATATATATATATATATATATATATATTTGAATTCTGTATTTTAGTTTCATGCATGTTCTGAAATCCTAATTTAATACTCTTGCATGTTTATTTTCACCAAGAGCCATTTACATATTAGAAATTGTAAATTATTTATTCTGAAACTCACTAAAATACTCTGCATGGTCGCTAAGTTTTATATTAAGTTCCTAAATTTTATTCTGCTTTGGTTGTTGCTGATTTCCAAACTAAATCATGCTGAATTTGCTGTATTAAATTCTACTTATGGTTCTGAAATGCATGTATGCAAACTAAAATTCTAGTAGAATTTAAATAAAGCTGATTTTTACACTGCTGCTATTCATTTTCTGCAATAAAATGCTAAAAATGGTTCTGCATAGTTAAGAACATTATAATTTAGTGTTTTAAGTTAAAAATTTTACAGAATTATGAAAAAAACTTTACAATTATACTATGATTTGTAATCATTTTTTTCAGGAGTGAGAAAATTAAAAATTAATAGGAAAAGTCTAGAGTTTTCCTAAAAACTGTATTGAATTAAGGTTAAATTTTAATAAGTAGTATATTATAGTATACCTTAATATATTATAATGGTATACCGATATCCAAACCTATCATCTGCAGGTGAGAAGAAGCATTTGGCTATTTTTATAGGGTGATAAGTAGACGGCCTGCTTACAGATCTTGAATAATAGCATATGATTTTTTGTTGTGTGTGAGTATACATAATTCAAGTTTCGATTATCCGTTTGTTTTGTCAATAAGACTTACTACCCCTGATCCATAAGAAAAATTAGAATTTAAGCATGATTTTCTAATTTTAAAAGAGAAAGAACATGATAAGAATTCTAGAAATATATTAAGTAAATTTTCCTACACATGCCATGCCATTTTATTAAATTATAATTTATAGTTCTTCTGATGTGTTTTTAATGTAAAGATATATGTTTCATTGTTATATTATGTATCTTATTAAATTTTTGACTCATTCCTTACTATTTTTACTAACCCCTCAGATGAAATATATGAGTTGTTATTGGGTGAATAGGATTGAATGATGGAACAGATATGAAGAGTCTAGCTTAGAGATTTAATGATATTTAATGTTGTTTTATGATTTCAGATAATAGTTAATATATTTAATGTTATATTTCAGTTAATTGGTCAATTTCTAATAACAATACTTGATATGTCAGTTATTTAGATTGTAGTATCTCAGTTTTCAGACAACATTAGAATATTGTTAATGATGCATGCTGAGGTTCGGACATCAGATCATGTTTGGATTAATGTTATTGTGGTCTTGTGATTTATTTCAGGATGTCGATTGTTTGATAATTAGTTGTTAGTCATCGGAATATGTATGATTTATTTTTTCACAATTTGTATATTTTGATATTTGTATTGAATAGGTATCACTCCTTATTTAAGGTCCGACGTCACGTTTGAGTTGGTGTCGAAACCATATGAGACGTGGCACTTATTTGAATCCTATATATTATTTGATTAATTTATGTTGTGGTTGGTCAATGTATCGACATGAAATTCACATCCGAACATCAATTAGAGGTTTAATTGGATAATTAATGATAACTGGTTAGAGACAATTATGGGATTAGGATTTAAGATATGACAAACTATATGAGTAGTGACAATACCGTGGGAATCTCATGACCTTGAGGTACTTATCCAATCAATGGAAGCGTAAATATACTAGCAGAATAAGATACATAGGGATTATTAATATCTCATATTATTGCAACCTCATATTGAGTTAGATTTCTAAAAAATCTAAGTTAGGATCTTAGTATTATAGAGATACTTTGAGATTTCGTTGTATTTATTCGAATTCGTTGGGATCTAGTGGATGTCCCTCGAGATATTGAGATCGTTATATACTTGACATCATGAATGTTTATTCACATTGTTTATTAAATTGTCTTTGTTGACCAATTTATTGATATCATTTATAGTTGAAACTCTATTAATATCTGGAGACAATTGTTACTTTTTATATATTGTATATTGTCTTAAAACTTATTTTGACAAATGAGTTGTCTGAATAAACTTGATGTAAGGATCAAGTTTTTTTAGGATTTAGTCACTCAGCCTTAATGAAAAAATTAGCCTAGATAGCATGTCGACCGAATTAACTTGTTGATCTGCCTTAACAGAAAAATGGCAGATGATGATATATGATAATAATCGAGGAAGTTGTTGAGATAATGATTGAGGAAGTTAGTAATCGACCGAGGTAAATGATAGAGACTGAAATAGTTGTTAGTGACCAAGGTAGCTTATAATCGGCTGAAGTAGAAAGTTGACCGAAATTAGCATAGTTGACCGAAAATAATGAATTGACCGGTTAAAAAAAGTTGACCGGATTTGACGTATAGTTGACTGGCTTTAATAGCAAAATTTTCGGAGAGGATTTCCATAGAGGATTGAGTGAATTTTTTTAAGCGAATTGAGTGAATTTTCGGAAAGAAAGTTTCGAAGAAGATAGACAATAAGAATAAAACATTGTCCGAATAGAAAAATTGACCAGATTAAAATAGTTGACCAAAAATTAAGAGAGATAACCAAATTGACCACGAAAAATGTAGCCTGTAAAGAGACGATCGGAGTAGACTAATGAATGAACCATTGACCAGTTTGGCTTATTGGCCAGTCTTGATCTAGTGCTGGAGTGGCCAAACCAGAGTGGGTGAACTACTCCTACTTACTCCCTCCTATTCCGTTGATTTGGAACCTTCTAGGTAGGAGATTTGAGCAAAATATCTGAAATAGGCGACCTACTCCCACCTACTCTCACCTACCTCGTTGCCTATAAATATCGGAATTATGAGTCAAGGAGAAACGCTAGAAAAACTCAAAGGAGAAGAAGGAAGGAAAGAATTCCATGCCAGACTTGGGTAAGAAGTTCGTAAATCAAGCAAGTGTACTATCTGTTTTTGCTAAAATCCTTGAATTTCATTGTTCTAATGCTCTTTTTCACCATGTTTCTACGTGATGTATATTATGATGATTTCTTCTCATGTTTATGAAAGAATTTCATATTCAGTGCATGAGTTATGTTCTGTATATGGAATTTTTATTCTATGATTCATACTTGAATATTGTTAGAATCCCTTCTATTTATTAAGTCTGGTTTTGTAACGAGATTTGGTAAAGTTTAAGTCATGGTGCATGGATAGATAATCGGCATGTTTGAATTCCGTCTGCCTATTTTAAGATCTCACCAGTTTGCATGTTTACTGCCGAAGGAAAGCATGCTCTTTGAGAATGTTGGTCTTTTTAAAGCCCAAGATTTTAACAAAATGGATTTTGATAGTCGAGAGTTGCAAACCTTAAATTTAGTCGATGGTCGAGAGTTGCAAAGCTTAAATGTAGCTGCTGGTCGAGAATTATAAACCTTAAATGTAGCCGTTTTGAGATATGATGGTCGAGAGTTACAGACTTAAAATGTAGCCGTATTTGAGATATGATGGTCGAGAAGTGCATGCCTAAAATGTAGCCGTATTTGATATATGATAGCTGAAAGTTGCAGACCTAAAATGTAGCTGATTTTCAGCATTTGGTTTTGCATTTGCATTCATTTTAGAATTCAGTTTCGCTTGAAAATGTCTTATTCCCATGTATGATGCTTTTGTATGCAAAATGCTTTCATTCCATTCAATGTTATAATTATGCATGTTTTCTACATTGGTACTTTACTGAACTATCGCTCACTCATTATTATTTTCTTACCCTCAGATGATCAAGAACTTATACTGGATGAGAAAGAGTGAAGTCAAACAGTCTAACTAGACAGGAAGGCTGATCGAAATTTTTGTCGCAGTACATGACCGACCTTGATATATTTTGGGATATTCTGAAAACTTTTGTATAATGATTTTGTAAATAAAAAAAAGAATATTTAGACACTTTCGCTAAATTATTATGGTTTGAGTAATTTTGGTTCCTAGTGGCATCTTGTACCTCTTTGGTTTTGTTTTCAATCCGACTGACCTTGAACCTCGGACGGTCACATTGTGACCAACCTTAATGAGGCCAACTTGATGACCCGCCATTTGCGACCCTGTGCACACGAACGAAAATTTTTAAATCCACCTAATTATATACCACTTATGCCGAGTTGATTATGTCGGCTATAGGTATGTTTGTATGATAGAGGTTATATGGTGGATTATGACCCGTTCCGTCACACTTGATTTTCACTGTTATTGACTTGGGTCATAGTTACTTTCAGAACTTTTGGCTCACCCTTATTATTTCTGTTTTCTAGATTAGCAAGATAGAGATGGATGTTTCTAGAACCGAAGGAAGAACTATGAGCTTTAGTTTCAATTGGAACCTAGTTAGAATTGTTTTTATTTATTTTTATATAGTAAAGATACATTCGATACTCATATTTTATTTTAATGATTTTGGGGCTATATTTTTCCCATGGGATTTTTGAATGTATGAGATATTTTAGACCTTATTAGTCCTATTTTGTCATTTATGCTACAAGATAGATATTGTTTTGAGATTAATAATTTTTGTGTGGTCCGATCCGAGCAGTCGCCGTGGGCAAGGTCGGGGTTGCCACATATGGTAATATATCACAGTTTTATTGCCATTATTATTTGTATAGGGGGTGACACCAATATTTCATGCTATGATTGTGATATATTGTATATATGGCATCATATCGCGAATTTGTCTTGGTGTGAAGATGTATTTGTATTATGGGGACGAAACTGATATTATATTCCATGTGCACAAGTGATGGTTGAGGCAGTATTAACACAGTTTCAAGAAGTGAAACTAATGAAAAAGGACTCTAAGCTATTTAAGGACAAGTTATGGCAATATAACTATGAGAAAGTATGAAACCAAATAACATTACAAACAATTGATGGATAACTAATATGAGCAACATCTAAGGAAAAAAAGAAGAGAATCCAAAACTGACCAGGGCATCTCTAAGATTTGATTTTTTAGTTAATTTGATTAGATTTATTCCTATATTTTGTCATTGATGTGTCCCTCGTATCCGGATTATTGTACTGATTAAGGAGCCACTTAATCTTCCGTTGTGAGTTGAGTTGGAATGAGTCCAGTCTCCATCTCTGTGAACTTAAAACTTGGGTACCATAAATTATAAATAAGAGATCAGGGGATTTGCGTGACTCATTCTCCAATTTATCTCCCGACACTTAGATCAGAAATCATTTCAATGAAATAGAAAGATGAGAGGATGTGAGAATACATAGTTGCATTTAAATGGGGGATATGAGGTGAGGACTGGGCTCCTGTAGGATGTCTGATAGGGAGCGGCATAGAGAGATAGAGAATTGGGCTCCGATGGGTTGTACGTGACCGATGGCTTACCAGGGTTACACTCGAAAAGTGGCTCATTAGGAGTGCACTTAGTGTTGGGCTCCAATGGGCTACACGTGACCGGTGGCTCACTAAGATTGCACTCGAAAAGTGGTTCACTAGGGATGCACTCAGTGAGTGGCTCACTAGGGATGCACTCAGTGAGTGGCTCACTAGGGATGCACTTGATAAGTAGCTCATAGGGGTACACTCGGTGAGTAACTCATTAGGAGTGTACTTAGTAAATGACTCACTAAGGATGCATTCAATGAGTGGCTCACTATGGATGAAGAGATAGTGTTGTATCAGGGAAAGAGGATTTAGTTCTCTCCTTATACAGTAGGAAGTCGGGGGTGCACTTAGTAAGTGACTCACTAAAAATGCATTCGATGAGTGGCTCACTATGGATGAAGAGAGAGAGTTGTATTAGGGAAAGAGGACTTAGTTCTCTCCTTATACAGTAGGAAGTCAGAGATTTCCCCCGGATCTGAAAGAGCTTCAAAAGGCTCGGAAGAGGCTCTCCCCAATATGTGAAAAAGGCCCCTTCACTTTGTGATCTCAAGGGGCATTTGTAATGCTTCGTGGTGAAGGCCTTTGGTGTCAAGACTCGTGACAGGTATCGCATTTAGGTTTGCTGGCCGCTTGGGCATTGGCAAGAGCCGCCTTGCAGTGGTGGTGTGGCTGTGAGTGGTTCTCTCGACCTAGTCGTCAAACTATGGCCGCAGTTGTAGGAGACGCTTGCATGCGCGTGCTCTAACCGCCGAATGTGCATGCCCTGACCGTGCTATCGACTACCTGGTCGGGAGGCTTCCTGATTGGTTTGTCCATCTATGTTGTTAGTTGGGCCATTGATATTTGTCCTCTTGGCCCATTACATCCTAGGTCTCATCTGGGTTGCTGTGATGGTGATTAGGTTGGGTCGGATCGAGCTCTTTCCATGGGCTTTGAGCGCCACTCATTGGGTCATCATTCTTCTACACGCGGACGGTTGGGCCCATCACTGGGCCAAACCACCGTGCTACTGGACCCATCAGTCATATTTTGAATAATTTTATAATTCTAATAGTCTTTAAGATATTCATAGAATCACTTTTTTTTCTATAATTTTTTTATTTTCAATCATCATTAGTTAAAGAAATAATAATATTTTTCTAGTTAACTTAAAAGTAGGTTGTCCATATATAAATAGCCTGATTTTATTATTTGAATAGTAATTGATAAATTAAATTATTATAGAAAGATTGTGCTTATCCTTATCCCATTACCTCTATTCTTTTCTCTATTTTTTCTGTTACCCCTTGATGATCTTTAGATTAGCATGATTTATCTAATGGTCTTTCGAGGAATCAGCCTAGTTAAATGGAAACTGAGCGGATGCATAATAGATCCAAATCAATAGTGGTCAATGTCTACCGGTATTTGTTATTGTTATTTAATAATGCATATTTTCTCTTACAGTTACTAGTAAATTGAGCAATTTTCATCTGTATCACGAGTCGAATTGGTAAAATTCAGTTCACTCAGATGAGTTATTTGTAATCCTATCATTTAATTTCTTCTCTATTTTTCCTTTAGCACCAAAGATAATCTTGACTTGGTCAAATATAGAACAATCTCATAACATAGACAATCAAAACAACCTAGTTTTAAGTGGGGCAAACCTTGAATGTGAGGTTAAGATGCTATTATAATAAGACTTGTGTTGAAGGGGATACCCTTTAACCACGATTTGGATACTATCACTGATGATATAATGTCTCATTTATCTATATATATTAACAAATTTATATAATAATAAATAGAAAAATAAATACTACATAACCTGAGAGTGTCCAAAAGATAGTTATTGGGTATTTCCAAACCATTTTTGTTATAATAAACCTTGCATTAATGAGAACTCCACGTATAGTAATTTTAATCCTACATCATTGCCTTTCCTATGTTTTCATGCCGGAGCAACGGTACCGGAATTCTAGCAAAAGGAGGCACTCCCCTTTTGTAAAACCGAGTAGAAAAGGTTAAGTTACAAACCCTTTTTCTTCATTGCATTAGAAAAGTAAGATTTTAGATTTAGATGAAACAACCGGAAGTTAAGTCAAATTCTCACTTGTGGGTTAGGGTGGGTAAGAAGAGGTGCGGCTCATGTGGCATGTCAAACACCGAAACTTGTACGTGCAATACATCAATGTTCATAAATCAGGGATGCATTTTGAGAATTTTCTTTTAGGGTTTATTTAAGTTTAGAAAAAAAATTGAAAAAATAGACAATTGAAGGAATATACTTTTTTATGGGTGAAGTTGTGTGTCGCTTGAGTCCATTGACAAGCACTAGATGAGTAATTGTGACTTTGTGGCCGTGACTTTGACATAGCGGTGTCATAAGTGACATGTAGTTGGCAAAGTTGACATGGGTGTTAACACCGCCACCAAGTATATCGGCATTGTTGGCATAGATAACAAGATCAACAACATGGTTGTCAACAATATTAGGATAGGCAACGACGCTCTTGGCATGGGAATCGACACTATCAACATGGTGCCGACATTGTTGACATGGGGTGATGACATTGTTGGATACTACAATAATGCAGAGTGAATGGGTTTTCTAGTGCCATTGAGATATTTTCTCGGGTGCCCGGGCGATCGAAGCAAGTCCTAAAAAGGCAACATTGAATCACAATAGTAAGGTCTAAGAGCTTTATTGGTTCATAGAAATATGCCATTGTGATTGTTAGGGATTTTCAATATCTAAAAGCTAGGTCAGAGCAAACATTGTGATCATTGATATATGCCTATATGTAATTATGTTGAGACTTTCTTATGTCAGTATTTTTTAATACAGCGACAATATAACGATATGTTTTCATATCTGCAACACAACCCTATTAGCCAACATTCAAAATATTAGCTAATATACTGATATAACCCTATTAGCTTACGATTTTTAGAATTTTTTTATTTGATATATCTAATACCGATATATATTGTTTGATATATTCAACATAAATACAACTGCAACCAATACAAATACCGATACTAATATTTCATCCATGGCTAGTTGCCTGGCAGAGCAATGCAGTAGCCTAAAAGATAAGGTGAACGACATTAAACACATTTAAAAGTGGTTCGACTTGCAAGCATGTCACATGGCTAAATACCTGTGATGGGACTTTTAGATCCTTGAGTTGAGTATGCAAGCCTTGACATGGAGAAATCCTGGCATCAATCATCAAGACCATGACAACAAGGCAGCCTTGTCCAATTCCAAAGCAATCTACATAAGAAGAACAGCCCTAGCAATAGTGCTCCCTTCATGAAATTCTCTACTCTCAAGAAACTCTCAACCCACAAACTCTAAGTATTAGTAGTCACTTACAATGTTAAATTTCAAGTAACATAACTCATGATAAGTCCAGCATAAGTAAATTCACATTTGTATATAGTCTATAGATATAAATATTAGTCAATATTATAAATAACATCGAAAATATATTGGTATTGAAATACCCTGATGCCAACATTTTTGATATCATAATAACATTGCAATAGATTATTGTATTGGCGTATACCTAATATTTGACTAATATACTGATTAATAAAGCTCAATCAGCTTACAATTCTCAAAAATATTTTATTCCAATACCAATATTACCGTAAACGATACTGATAAAGATATTTTCATTCATGGTATACACACATTTGAACAGTATGACATCTATTCCTCCATTATGTGCCCTCGTCTCTGTGCTAGGGATGTAAATATCAGTTGCAACCATATCGATATTGCACTATATTAATATCGATATCGGATAAGTGTATCAGTATTAGAAATATCAGAAATAAAAAAATTATGAGATTCCTAATTTGACAAAGCCAAATCGGCCGATATATTGAATAAATATCAGCCAATATGTTGAATATCATCTGATATATCACAGTATATCGTGATACTATCACGGTATTAGAAAATATTAGTATTGTGGGACCCCGATACTGAAACATATAGGCCGACATATATAACATCGGCTCATATTTGCATCAATACTTTGTACATTTTTAGTTCGTGTGGTGCGTGTGGTCGTACTGCCAATAGTAGCTTCATAAGCAACAAGGGGTCAAGTCTAAAACTCTTCAAAAATCTGTTTTTAACCACATGATTAATGTTAATTGCAGTGGAATCACATATACTGCTCAAACCTCAAAAGCTTGCACAATAGTTAAGACTGACACTCTAAAAAGGTGGAAGAAATTGGCGACCAGAAAGGACATAGCACCAATATGATGAGTACCGATGCGATTTAGCTGTGCTCCCAAAGAGGAAAGAGCCGTCGGATCGGTCAGAACTCCTGCAATGCATAAGCACAATGAAAAAGTTCATAACGCCAAGCAAAAGTGACCGAAGAAGAACGACACATCATGATTTGGAATTTTCGGTGGCATACTCGTAAGAGTCACTGAGCCAGTGATTAGCATAGCAAAAGCTTCTGGCACAAGGAAAACAAAGAAATCCCACTTATTTGTCTGCATCAGGAATTCAAAAACAACATATCAGAACAAGAAATTTCCCCTCAGGGAGGGAAATCGGCAAATCTCCTTACTCTTCTGGCAACAAGAAAAGAGGTAGTGACTTGATAAAAGCAATACTGAGATTCTATTGACATAATACAAAAATTTAAGACAAAATGAGTAAATATGACAGTTCGATCATGATATAAATTGACACAAATATCTGCTTACTTGTATCGGTATCGGAAGCCTTTGACACCAAATTTCCTAACATTGCGATTATGAGTGATAAATCAGCTTGTCAACTTATAATTTTTTTAAAAAAATTTCTTTTTAATATATCTAATATTAACACGATATGTTTAACACTGATACTAATACCGATATTTTTCATCCAAATTATATGTTGGACAGATATTCCATTAGAGCATGATAAAACAACTGCAATCATGTAGTTGAATAGGTAAGTCCCACGCTTCACTATTAAGCAATGCCGTGATGAACCGTTTCCAAAAGTGGTGGAAGAATTGAGACATAAAAGAAGCCTATATCAATACTTGGTTCATGATGGCATGAGTCATAAAAATATGTTGCATGTTCATTGTGACCACATATGAAAATATCAGTATTCGTATAATTATCATTATCAATCGTAGTCATATTAATATTAGACAATATATACCAGTATTGGATATAAAAAAAATTTAAAAAATATCAATTGATGGGGCCTTATCAACAAATATATCAATTATATTAGCCGATATATTTTGATACCATCGATACAGTAATATATCGCGATATTATCGTAGTATTGAGAAATATTAATATTGAGAATCTGATATCAATACATATTGGCCGATATTTATATCAATATTTGTGATAGTAGCCTTTATATCAAAACTAGGTGCATAAGATTTCCAATCTGTTGTCGGAAAAGGGGTGAACACAGTATTTTTGAGTAAGAATAATAAAAACTAACAGGAGAATGAAATAATAAGTTTTTTAGCTTTGCAGCACAGCTACTTAGAAATATTCCTCTGCTGCTGAATAATAGCCTTTTCAAGTTCTATTTAACGGTAAGTTGGCATAAACAAAAAATCCTTGATGCATAATAGTTACGAATATGATGACTCACTTTCCTAATGCATTTTGACACCCGAGGGCAATGGTGATCAAATTGTTCAACACAGCAGTTGCAGGTGGGACAGTGCTTTGCACGGAGAGGTCTAACAATCTGATAAAAAGGCCAATAAAATAAACGAAACAAGGAAATATCAGAGAGCATTTCACACAGACTACTCAATTATAATAGAAAAAACCCGAATTTGACTATGCCTTGCATGTTATGCAGAGCTGAGACCAGTTTCCAACAGCCTAAGCGGGATTATTTATCTCAATCTTCAGTAGCGGCTCCTGTTAAAATCAAGCATGAATAGCTCGATGATCACAGAAGGAAAGACAGTAAAGTTGTAAAGCAATTTGGTAAAAGAGAAGTGAACAAAAAAAAAAAACAGAAGAAGAAAAGAAAGAACAAGAAAATTAGTTTTTAATAAATTAGGAAAGCCAAGCCTATAGGATTAAAGAAATCTAAAGAAAGTTTAAATTTGAACGGCTGAAAGAAAAGGAAAACTTACATCATCATTCATGTTCTGTGAATCAGGCACATTCATTCTGAGGTAACCAGGATCCGTGCTGAAACAAGTGATAAATTTAGCAAGACAAAAAAGCTACAATCATGGTATACAATAAGAAACTGATATAATTATTAAGCTACAGTTACATGGAGGGATTAGAATATCCATAATAGCAAATAACAGAAACAGTCTTGAGAACCCTTTGCTGGTCTCTATATTTATATAGCTTCTCCTACACCATTCAATCCTTTTTCCCATCTCAAAAACCATCACAGAAGTCATTTGCTATTGTAGTAATAAGCTTTGCATCATTCATGCAAATATGGACCAATATGTATCAATATCGGGGACTTCAATGCCGATATTTTTCAATACTATAATAATATTACAATATATCGGCCGATATGACTCTATCAACTTACGATTTTCAGAAATTTTTTTCCTTATAATATTTTTGGTATTGATAAGTATTGTCTAATATATTTGACACCAATATAATCACGATCGATACAAATACCAATATTTTCATCTATGTTTCACACTTTTGCTCCATCAAGTAGCTTGCTAATGGAAGCCCATGATCTTACCCGCTGCAGCTATGTAACATGGGTAGTCTAGCAGGGGCTAGTACAACACCTAACCAGGCAAGAACACTTATAGCAGAGGCTAGTAAAACACCTAACCAGGCAAGAACACTAAAACCAGCAGTCAACCTAGGCAACTCGGGAGCTGCATATCAGTCTGAGAAAAGCATGTTATCAAGTGGAATAGAATAAAAATGGCAAATTTCATAATATACAAAAGATCATGAAATATACCTACAATGTGAGTGGATATACAACACAAGAAGCACAAGTATTATACAACATAATACAGATGCAAGTCCAACCTTCGAGAGTTTTCCAAGTCAACTGTTACTGTCACAACGTTTTTCAAGCAACCTTCCAGTGTTTCCCTGGAAAAACAAATGTGTCAAGGAGCATACAACATGGGCACAATGCAACTGTCACCACATCGACACGGCAGTACTAGTGTAGTTGCGTTTACATTTTCTTTATCTCACTAGGCATAGATTTTTATGTACACGGGTTCTGTCTCGGTGGTGTCTGAACCCGTGATTCACTTGTATTTATTTACTTTCTGGGTTTTGTCACGAAATTGCCAAAGGGGGAAATTGTTAGAGACATTTGTCTAATTGGCATATTCCGTGACCATATGAATTATTGTATCGATATCGGATTGTGGGTTATCTAGTTACAGTCTGTTCTGTCCGTTCCGCCCTCCAGTCGCTCGAGCCCGTCCAAAGCCTCTGAGCTCGCCATGGGCTCGATTCCCGCTCGAGCCTAAAAAATAGAATGGTCCCCGCTCGCCATGAGCTCGATACCCGCTCGAGCCCAAAAACCAGAATGATGCCCGCTCGCCACTCGCTCGATACCCGCTTGAGCTCAAAAACCATAATGGTGTTCGCTTGCCACTCGCTCGAGCGAACGGAGGGTTTCTTTGGAAACCCTTCGTGCGCCCACCACGCGCTCGATCTCCGCTCGACCGCCGGTGCAACGGGCAAGTTTTTTAATTGAAAATTCTGAGCCATCTATAAATACAGGACTTATGTTTCTGAAACCCTACTGACTCTGGACAGATTATTTTGTGCCTACTTTGAGAAGAAAGTTGGTACATGTCTCGTTGATATCCTTTCTCTTGAAAAAACCAAAAGCTACGAGTTTGATCTTCATGTTCTAAGTAGTTTTCCCTACACCTTTACTTCACCATTTAAACACATCCTTCTACCTTTGTTGGAGACGTCGGTGCGTTAAAGAAGGAGATCCGAACGTGTTCGAAAATTCAAGTGGTCCAAGAGGGAAAATTGACGTGAAGACCGGAAGGTGTCCGGTTCCGTTACCACGGATAAATCCAAGGAGTTCATTGGTAGGGATCACAAGTCGGGAGTAAGTCGGCTAGGTTAGCGCGTCATTACCACCCGGGTTGTAAGTTAATTTTTATAGTGCATTACTTCCCTGGCCATTGAATCCCGGAGGGTTTTTTTCTCGATTACCGTGGTAATCGGGTTTTCCCCTTCGTAACCAAATTGATCGTGTTTTTATATTGTTGCTTCGCTAATTTATACTTCTGCATAATTGATTAGTAGTTTTGTATCTAGATCTAAATATTCTTTACGTGTATTGGATATTTTTTTGTACTACTTCCGCTTTATTTATCGGGGTCGAAACTTGATTGTTCACGTTAGCACAGAAAGTGCTTTTTCAAGTATGTAGATAGAGCGTGATTGTGGCACTATGAAAGTCATAAACTTAAAGGCAAATTCTACCCTTAATATTGCAAAGTCTATGGAGACAGGCTTGGATAGTATAATAGAAAGTTAAATTTTACGACAGTACATATAAATGACTTTGACCTGATTTTAGAAATAAACGTTTTGAAGGCGATTAAGGGAGTGCACATGTCCTATTCAAACTCAGTATTCCTCATGAATAAAAGCCTATATTTGATGAGCGCTTTTAAAAAGACAAAAGAATTTGACAGGAAAGATAAAGATAAAGTATTGCTTGTACTCTAGCCTAAAAAGAATTTGAAGAAAGACAAATATACATTCTTTGTGACTTTGTAAGTAGAAGAAAATATTGAGGTTGGATCACCGCCGCTTGATCTTGCAAGAGTTTGAGGAGTCGATGACTACGGAGTTACCTAAGACACTTACAATACAAAGAATGATGGATAGCTAGATTGGAATGACACCATGTGCAAGATTATCTGCTTGTGGAGCAAATTAGATGGCACCCTTGGAGCTAATGGAGCTTTAAAAACAATCGAACGGGTTGATCAACTCGGGTTCCATTGGCCATTCAAAAGCACAATCAAATGCGTTGATCAACTCAGGTTTCATTTGCCATTCAAAAGTACCCTATAGAGTCCCAATTTTATTTTAGAAGAAGCAATATGGGAGTTTACATATTTGCAAAGACTATGGGGCTCCATATAAGGGAAATGTAAAAAAATCACTATTCAATATTTTTGATCTCTATTTTGTTTGAGCAATTGAACAACATAAAATATTTTATGAAACTCAATAGAAGTTCTAGTTATCACAAAGACAGAATTGTAGAGGGTGACAAGCCAAAAATTATATTTGTTACAACATACAAAGCTTTTGGGTATCTTATGATGCTTTTTTGGTTGCCCAATACTCCTACGACATTTTACACATCGATAAATCAGGTATTCTACAAATATTTTGACAAATTTTGTGACATATATTTTAAGCTTAGAAGACACTTTAAGCATCTACGGTGTTCAAAAAATTAAAAGAGAATCATTTTTATGTGCAGCGCGAGGAGTGCTCTTTTACTCGTGAAAAGCATAATAGCACAAGGAATTAAAATTTAAACCAAGCCTAACAAATTTTTATATTACATTTCCCGTATTCTTAAATTTTTTTTAGAAATATAGCTAAATTTAGTTTGAATTTTAATAATATAGAAAAATTAGATACCCCAATATAAAAGTTAGAAACTTTTAATATATACTAGTATTAAAAATCAAAAGACTCAAAACACTCTATATGGAAAATGAATTTAAAAAATCTACACTCATAACCATTTATTTTTTTTTTATTTTTAACACAACAATTTATTTACTTTCGACATGCTCGACATTGATTGATTTTGCATGATTACATCTTGAGATTAACCATCACATTTACAAATCTCTGGGACCAACTTGATAAAGTTTGACTCCCAATGAGAATAAAAGTGCTGCATAGTTTTATGATTATAAAAATCAAACCGTAATATAAGGCACATAGAGGTACAAAATGTCCATGGAGCCTATGCTTGAGTCTCAAGATAGAAGAGTAAGCCTAATGAAGTAAGATTTATATTTATGAAATATGAATACAAGATACTCTTGATATAAATTTTTGATTGCTAAGTTAATAATAAAATAAGAAATACCAAAAATATATATTTTAGACAGTGATTATAAACCCATAATTTAATTATTATATAAATTATTGCAATGAGTATAGGTCATTATAAAAGCAAGAGCAATATAATTAACTAGAAAATTTAAAATATTGTTTAAAATTGTTACGTTCCACATTCTTATATCCATTTTAATTATAGAAAACGTGTGCTTACCTTAACAATTTATAAATCATAATAAATTATAACACACATGATCAAGAATAAAGCCAATCAGCAATGTATCTAACATTCATTCATCAATAATAAAATGTCAACTTGTAATAAGGAAAGATGACAACTAAAATTTCAAACCCATCTTATAAAAATGATGTCGAGGCTTACAAGATAACCATAAAATATTTACGAACATATTTTTAATCTATCAGTACTAAAATTTATATTTCGAGGATACTTATAAATTTATAAGTTCTTACACCATCACTTAAATTAAACTAGTTAATTCATTACTGATTATCGCATATTTAATGGTTTTTCTTTATTTTTATTTACCCGATTTGAACTCCTACGAAGTATCTGAAAGAAAAGAAAACAGTAAGAGAGTAAATTAAATACTCAATAAGAATACAATAGTTAAGAACATGTATATTTATCGTTAAAATAATTCATAAGGAGGAGTAGAGATCATGATACATGTAAAAATTACATATATACTTTTAAAATATTTTTATGATACAATTGACTTTTTTTTTTGTACTTAATTCTTATTATTTGTCTGTATATTCTTACCTTACATATATTAAGAAATTAGGGCTAGTAGGCCTTACCAGTTAACAAAGTATCTGATTGATATCTGGATTGTATTACTCAATACAATCAAAGGTCAAAATCGTATAACGTAGCGATACATTTTTCCTTATTTATATC
>JAOVVI020005495.1:0-16446 GCA_028571085.2 Nepenthes alata
AATAATACAAAATAATAATAAAATACCTAATAATAAAAATAATATAAAATAATAATAATAATACCTAATAATAATAACAATACAAAATAATAATAATAATAAATAATAATAATAATAATAAAACAAAAAAAAAATATATATATATATATATATATGTGGGAATTATTATTCCCACATGTGTGGGAATAACAATTCCCATGTAAATGGTGGGAATAGCAATTCCCGAGAAATTGCCAACCAAACGGAGGAATTATAATTTTCGCGAGAATTATAATTCTTTTCCCCCTAATTCCCTCAACCAAACATAGCCTTAGTTTTGCTATTTTGGCCTCCCCTCCAACCGATTCGGTTTGATTATTATTGTATAATATGGGCTGCTTGGCTATACTAAAGGGCAGAAAGAGAAAGATATTTTTTTCAATTCTTACGCCTTCTGCTCCCTTTCTGCTTTCTTTCCCTCTCCCTGTCTTTTCTCTGTCTCTTTGGAATTTCCCTCTTCCTCACGTTTGCTTCCTCTTCTGTCTCTCTCTTTTCCCTCCATTTTCCTCTGCTGAACTTTCCTCCCCTATCTTCTTCTCTGTGTTCGCTTTCTTCCTTCGTTTGCCAGTGTCGCCGTTGACTGTACACGTAACATTTGTGCTTTCATTAAAACAAATGGCAGAGGGTTTGACATTGCGCTATAACGCTCTGGAAGTTTTCATCGTAGGGGTTTTGAAGAAAGTGAAGGAGGTTGCCATGATCGTACAACAACACACATACGCCATTGTTGCCCAAGCTTCCACCACCAAATAAATTCAGCACTCTCTCACTGAAATCCTTCAAATCTTGAACTGAATTGAGCGACAACCCTTGCCGTCCGCATACCCCCCTTTGCTTCCTGCTATCTCACCGTTTATAGCTTCCATCTCTTATATTTTACCCCAACCACCTTAAACCCTACACCAATTGCTCATGTCGCCACCAAACATACAAATCTCACTATCAATATAAAAAGAAGCCATCGGCATAGCAAAATTAGTAGCGGACAAAGCGGATGCAAGCCTAGCAAGTCCTCAACTTCCGTCGCAAACCCTACCCCTCCTTCCACATGCATCATTGTCTGAATCCGAGAAGAAAAATGGCGGTGCTGAGCCTGGCAAATCTCTTACCCAAACCCTCAAAGTGTTATGCTCACCAAACCCGGTCCAAATCTAGAGATGGATATCCTTAAATTTGGAAAACTTAGAGCTCTCATTGCATCTGACATTCCCAAGTGGCCAAATCTTCAGGTGAAAGCAACCGGTCCACTTCAGTTCACTAATGCTGTGAAATTTCATTTGGCGTCTCTCAAATAGTTTGATGTTGGTGATGATGAAACTGATGATTCCAAATTGATTTTGCTTGATTTTCTAAATGTAGGCATTTGTTTAACGAAATTGTGGGCCTAATTTTTCGCATCTGATGAGAGATTCACTCTGCTAGAAGAGGAATCGATCCCTCTGTTGTTGAGGGGCAAATTTGATCCTTGACTTCTGGAAGGTTTACAGCCAACCACTGAAGTTACATGGGAAGACAATTGCCACACTTCATCGAAATTGTTCTATCTTTTAACCTTGAGGACAAGGTTTCTTTAATAAGGAGAGTAATGTTAGGGGCCTTATCATTTTCTGTTATTATTATTATTTTTTAATTTTATGTTTCCCCTTTCCCTGTGATTTTTTTTTCCCTTCATTTTTACTGTTTTGGCCTCCCCTTAGATTCCAACAAATTTGGTTAGATTGTTATTGTATATAATGGCCGTTTGGCTACAGTAAATGACAGAAAGAAGAAAGATATTTTTCTCAATTCTCACGCCTTTTGCTCCCTCTCTGCTTTCTTGCCCTCTCTTTGTCATTTCCCTGTCTCTCTTTGCCTCACTAGAATTTCCCTCTCTATTTTCCTCTGCTAAACTCCCCTCTCCTATCTTCTTCTCTGTTTTCGCCTTCTTCCTTCGTTTGCCAGTGCCGCCATTTACTGTGCACGTAACACACACATGTATGTAAGATTCAGAAAAGGAGGTTTTGGCAGAAAGGTTATTAATCAAACGGCAAGAAAACAAAATTGAGACTAGTTATAATTTAAGTTGATCTATATTAATCAAAAGGAGTATTTGAGACACTATTTGGACACATTTGAGGGATTCCAAGTGACGTAACTTATTAATCCATCCAAACTAAAATATATGAATGTATAAATTCTACATCATCTAAAGATAACATATCATAATAAGAAAAATGCGAGAGGCCCTATTAATTTACACTAATCGCGACTCCCACAGATAGAATAAAAAACATATGAACATCACGTTATAAAAAAATGTATCCCTTATACCACATAAAGAGCAAGATGGCTGCGTTATGCAGCGTGCAACAATCAAAACAAATGCTGTTTCTGACTTCCAATGCTCAAGATGAACGTCTTCCTGCTGTTCTTGGAAGAATTGCTATGAAAAACGAAATGGATATTGTGTCTCTTATGTCAAAAAGAATGGGGGGTTTGAACAAATTATACAGGATAGTTGTTGGCGTGGAGCAATTTATCTTCCTCGGCGAGGCTGTCTATCCTAGAGAGCTGAACATTATTCGACTTGGAATTCATTTTGTTCCACTCGTTTTCCACGCGGAAGAAAATCCACTGAAAGCGGCGGAATATCTCCAAGGATGTGATTGTGAAAACGGTCATGTAATTGTGGCGGAGATGTGCAGAAAGCTTATACGTCCATGTGCATCGCAAGATCAGATTGCTTCCTATCACCCAGAAGTAAACCTGCACAACAAATTCAACAAAGATTATCGAGTGGAGTTTGAAAATATCCTTTAGCTATCCTTCAAATATCTATTTATTCATTCATACTAACAGACTTACATAGAAATAGAATAATAAATGAACGCCATGTTACACGAAAAGGGTGTAATAATGTGTCTTATGATTATTGCAGACCAACTTTTCAATCCAATCATTCTTGTTCAGTTTGGTATTGCCCACACCTCCGCGGAATTATTTTGTCTCGGTAACTTGTAATTTGGGTTAAGAAATATTTTCCCCACAGAGGGGATACCAAGAGAAAACTTTCGTTGACATCTTTAGAACATCTATAAATAATATGATGTCTTTTTTTATCTATTTATATTAGTAAGCTCACATAAGAATAAATAAATAAATAAGATATCCTATTAAAATGGGCATGAGTGGCTCTATAACATTAGCATGCTGGTTAGCCCCTTTCACTTTCTCAACATTAGGAAATTGGACTTTTCAGGAAGGGAAGTACCCTTCCACTTTTTTTTTTGACACAAAGCGATAATTTGACCTTAGTATAACAGTAAAGCTGCCCATTTGTAATCTCGAGATCACGGCTATCAAACCATTAAAATAATTCTTCTGTCATTGCAGCAGGGGTAAGACTTAGTTATCCAACCCACTATAAATCTCATGATGTAGGAGCTTTACATATTAAACTGTTTCTTTTCTACTCCCCCCTCAAGTGGGAGGTAAGAGAGGAGATTATATCTTACCCATCCCCGTCCATATAAAAGGTATGAACAGATATGAGGTTTTCCAAATTTGAAAATCCGAGTGAAGCAACTGCAACAAGAAAACACATTCAACAATAGATCAGAAATCGACGACGGAGACATAATCAGATTAAGGCAAAATGATGCATGGGCCACACTCATGCCTAACACAGGCAAATAATCATATGTTTTAAATTCCAAGGACCTTTCCAACTTATGGTAAACACAATCCAAGTGAATACAAATGAACCGGTTTTCCAAAGGAGGGTATGAACTAGTTTCAAAAAGAGAATCAATTCCATAAGTTAATCAATCTGGGAGGCCAAGCTTGAAGACTTTTACATGAATGCTACGTTCTTTGACAAGTTTGATTAAAGGAGGCGTACCTGAGGTCCCAATCTCGAGTCACGTCCCAGTAAAACGAATACATAGAGTTCAAAACACTTGAAAAAAGCCAGAGAGGCCGATAAAAACTTGTCCACCTATCAGGGAAGACATGGTATTTGAGGGCTGAAAGAAAAATAACTGGAACTGCTGTCGAATATTTTAAAGCTGAAACATGGACAACCAAAAATAGTTATTACAATATTATAGAAGCAGCACGGTTAATTAAACATATGTTGGAAGGGAAAAAATCCAGGAAAAATTACCAAGCAGCAGCTAATTCATATCAAATAGACAAATTATAAATACTCCATCCAACTCTTCACCCCACCACTACCGCCACCACCTCCCAAAAAAAAAAAAACAGAAATTAAATGAAAAACCTAATAAAGTTGGAAAACTCAGTTCATAAGATTTTGTGTACAGAACAGTTGGAACCATCGATGAAAATATTGGAATTGATATTAGCATTATCGGCCGATATTTTCATCCATAGTTGGACATCTAACAAACAGTTAAATAAATTTTCACAACACATGTTTCTCAATGTGAACCTTTTTTGGTGGACCTTTTTCAGCAATTCCCAGAAAGATAAAGTGATCTTTCTTTTTAGGAAATCTTCCAAAAATACCTTGTTCATAAGTGAAAAAAGTAAGAGAGAGTCAGAGAGAGACCATCCTCTAGAAAACAGAAAATATTAGTAAAAAAAAGTTTTTTTGTTTTTAAAAGAAATGTCTACTTTGTATTGGGAAGTCTTCCACTCACGACTTCTTTGCCTACTTCAACTGAGCTTACATACTCAAGTCTAGAATTTTTTTTTTTAAAAAATTGTAAGCAAAAAAATGGCAAAAAAAAGCAGCAACCCAAAACATCATAAATCAAATAAGAAGAATATTAGTAACCTCTGATTATACCATTGAGAAGACTTGATTTCTCTCCAGTGTCTTTGTGCTGTCGGAGACATTGGAAGAGACGAAAAAGGTAAGGTAAAACAAGAACCAATGGAATTGCAATTGAGTGGCTGCCACAAACCGAATCTGCTTCAAACCAAGCAACAGTAGCAACCTACCAGCATGAAAGCAAATCTAACAAGTCAGAAAGCAAAGCATGAAAATAGTGTGGAGGAAGTGGACATAAACACCACAGCATCAAAAAGGAGGGAATTAGTAAGTATTCTCTACAAGATTATGGCTCTTTCAACCTTAAGAATGATATCATACACTAAGGGTATGTTTGGATTAAAGAAAATATAAAGGAAAAAAAAAACAAATTGAAAGAAAATATTTTTTAGTGTTTGGATTGGATAAAAAATTTTAAGAAAAAAATAACATGAAAAATGTGTAAAAATATTGATGTTTAATTAAAAATCATTTTTCATTATAAATCAATTGGAAAACTAAAATGAAAGGAAAAAAATCAATTTTTTATATTAAAGACATGTATTTGCCTTACCTTTAGTTTTTCTTGATAACCAAACAACGAAAATACTTTTCTTAAAAATGTATTTTTTTTTCCAATATAAATTTTCATAACATTCAAACAAGAAAAAGAAAATATTTTTTCATATTTATTTTTTTCCTTGATTTTGTCCTTTCATTCATATTTTCTTTGATCCAAATATATCTGGAAGCTATTATTTCCCACCCATATGGCTCACCAGTCAAGATCAAAGAATAAGTAACTTTGTCTGAAAAAAGATCAACAAACAAGTAAAACAAACTCCCAAGTGCACATCCTGGAGCCAAGAGCCGAGAGCTCATCTAGTATGATTTTCTCCTTATGAATAGCAGGTTGAGGGTTCAAGTATTTTTGTGGGGACTTGGCCAAATTAATTCCCCCTCCCATTCCATTTATTAATTGCCAAAAAGCAATTTATAAAGGACAGACAGCTACTTATCAAAAAAAAAAAAAAAGGGACAGACAACAGGACAAATATAACCATAGGAATGATTTTGGAGTATATCAAAGAAACAGGACAATTTGGGGAGCATATTATACTCATTTTTCCGGAGCAACTTCATGCAACCTGGAAACCAGATGTCATCCTAAAAGATGGACTATTAGCTGCAGAAAACATTTTGGCATTCATGCTTTTTATTTCCTTGAGGGAGTTAAGTTTACTATTATTATTTTTCCTGGGACAGTACTAGTAAGGAAAATCCATCCATATGCATGAACAAAATATACGAACCTGTCGATGAACCATACGGCACACTGAACGCTCTAAGTCTGAAAATACCTGCATTAAATTGGCAAATATCCATATAATTAACAAGTAATAGATATTGCTGAATTTCTTTCAACCCCACAGTAGATAATTATCATGTTACTCCTTCAACTTCACTTTAATAGGCCAATCAGGGATAAGATTATGATGGTTTGAGAAACAATGAAACCTGTAATCTGCAGCAATATAAACATTTAACAGACTTCAATCAACTTGGAATCCATTAGAAGAAGCAATGAGCAATTATATTTGTTAATTAAAATAAAAAGCAACAAGCTAGATCATGTCATGAAATCCAAACACAAACATGATTTTTACAAATAATCCCAGTCTTCTGAACCTTAAAATTCAACATGTGCATTAGTTGGGTTGATTGCCGATGATGAACTAAAATGTTCATTTGCAGGATATAGAGAGGAAAGGTTTTGAAATCTAGATCAATAGAAATTGCAGGAGCTATGACCTTTGAAACCCAACGTGTAAGAAAAAGTTAATTGGTTTACAAAATCATCAAGCTTCATCAAGAGTTCAGAGTGTCCCATCTATATTATTGCAATTTGATTTTGACAAGAATATCCATGTAATTTATATGATGATCTTCTGGAAATGAGCCATGATTTTCAAGTTTGACTACCCAATGGAAATATATGGATCCCCAACCAAGAAAAACAAATACATGTATACAATTTTCATTCTGCTGCTTTAAATAATCTAATTGCCGCAAGATTCCCCGGTCAAACACCAAAACCTGTTCAATAATTGAGATTCCAAGCTGTCAACCAGATTTTCATACATTGTTCTCTATTCTCTTGGCAAAGAGCCATTTTCAGGTATCATCAAAGAATCCCATTTTCAAAAACATCATTTGATGGTAAATTTGCAGAAGACAAGCTGATGAACAATAAATTCAACATTGGCCAAAAATAGGCTGCATAAAATAAACGAAGGAACACCTTTGCCATGGATGTCAAGATATCGGCCATAAAGAAGTCAGAAAATGTTATTGCCTGCATCATGAAGAAAGACATTTAGTTATCAACATATGTAGAAGCTGCATTAGGTTCTAAGAGAAATATCAAACCTATATGAAAGAGAGAATATGCATCATGTCTGCAGTCATAACATCTATAGCTGGTATTTGGATAAGGACTTTCCTAATGAGCAGCTTAACGGCACTTCTTAAAGTAATATTTTTGGAAAGCAGATGAGCATTCGACATGAACAATCACTTAGTAAATTATGATTCACAGTAAAATGAATACTTGTTTTGCAAAGTAGTAAACAAAATTTCGGATATCATTGGCACCTTAACAATTGCCCTTAGGAAAATTGTTAGACCCTTCTTTACCATGTATGATGTAGCACGTGTCCCAACAAAACAAAAAACAGAATCAAACTTATGTGAGCTCTTTAATTTAAACATATACACAATCTTGCAGCCCATGTTGAAACGCCACAGCATTTCCTTACAAGTAAACCTGTCCTTGATTTGGTGTTTCTGCACTAAGAAAATTAAAGAAACAAGGTATGGGCCACACAATCCCAGCCAAGCTTTCCATTTTGATACCAAGACAAAACTATCAACCTTCTGATTCTCACCCTATCAATTACACCCAGGTGAAAAACTCTCATGTAATTTAAACTCAGGTGTAACATGAAGTAATCACACAATTAGCATGAGTTCCTGATCTTTTGTTGGAATTGACAAGAAAAATTGAAAGACCAACTTAAACAGGAACAAAGTCACTACCGAAACTACCAACTTTTTGATGACATCCCACATTAGATCCACTAAGATTGCAGGAGAATCATCAAAAACTGTATCAGTAGTATGTATTAGGAGACTTGCCTGTAGGGGAAGAATTACCCTCCAAAGAGTCCTTAACAAGTAGTATCGTGAAGACAAGTAGAAAATATCAAAGGGGAATATCAAAACCATAGCCACGGCTATGTAGAGGAGGACCTGCCATCAGGTATGTGTTATAATTAAGAATACATAACAGCAAAGCAGAATTTATTCTATCAGACAAGAAAGATCGCATTTTTCAACTTTGTTCCAGCAAGAGTTGTACCCATACGGAATTATTCTGATTCAGTATGATGCCTTAAGGCTTCTTTATCACTGTTAATCTTCTTTCCATATATATATATATAAGTGCTGAAGTGGCTGATGCTTATCCTCTGACCTTTAAGATGTCAAAGAAAAATGGTTGATTTCAACAATTAAATTTGAACACCACTGGAGATATGACTTTGTTGCAATAAGTATGGTGGAAAATAAAAGGTCAATTTGTGAGGCTTGGATTATCTGATGTCTTTAAAAAATGAAAGAATGCAGATAGTGGGCGAAAAGGTGAGACTAGGAGTAACAACACAAATAATATAGTTTCTTCTCAAAAAACACAGTTCCATGAATCCTACAAATCTAGTATTCTCTTTTGCATATTCATTCCCATTGAACCACAACAAACAATCAAAGACCCCCCCCCCCCAAAAAAAAAAAAGAAACTAAGACAAAAAATTCCCAAGTCCCAACCAATGAAGCTTCTGTCCTACTAGTAAAAGAAATGGTGAAGGCTAATAATTTTATAAAAACACAGATAGGACAAGAAAAACACCCATGAGAGACACAGAAGCAAGAAGATGAAGAAGTGGAAAAAGAAATCACGAACAAAGCAGAAACTATCCTACCAATAGTATATAAAAAATTTAGAAGCCTTCTATTTAACATTTAAAAGAGCTATCTGTAGACAAATAAGTGATAATTTTGATATAATAAGTAGCATTTGCAAAGGCAAGGAGGCATCTATTACACTGGTTGTGATGCTGCCAATGATACTTCTCCATGAGAATAAAGATAAAGATACGAAGTCATGCTGGTTGGGACAATGATGGTCATCCAAGTGGCACACTGCAGTATGATACATAACTGTCAAGTTTCAAATATTCTATAGGCATGTAATAAAAAAAAAAATCTATAGGGATAACTTTCTCAAAAATATAACACATGTATATAGCATGCCACAAGCATTCCCATATGAACACCACCACCAACATATAACCAGCACTTGCCCAGAAACACGTGGAGAAACAGCAGGATCAAGCAAGTACATGTCACCAGTTATAATATGCATATATATATTTTTTGGAAGTAATAACATTCACATTTCAAGGAGCCAAAGTACACAATTGTGGTTCAGGGAAGCAATAAGGTAGGACAAAAAATAGTAAAGATTGCTATCAATGTTTAAAAACCTCCACGCCTGAGCCTGAAGGTTCTCAGCCTTGGGCATTGACTGTGTCCGATTACCACTCAAGCTCTCTATCAGTGCAACTCCTCTGATGTTACAGAAGTGAAACCATGACAAATACCCTTTGGATTTCTGAATAAACCATGAAAACACCCACTGCTCTTCTCTCTTCTGTTCTTTTTCCTCTTCTCTTTCTTGTTAATCTTCCTGAATTACTTGTGGTTTTCATCCAACTGCTCCTCATTCTGTTGCTTTGGTGTATCCTGTACTATATTTCCTCCTCTCCAGCGTTGGATTTGCTGCTATTTCTCATTTCAAACTCTCGGTACAACCCTGTAGCTGCATCAAATCCTATCTTATTACACTTCTTTTGTTGTTTCTCTCTCTTCTTGTTTCCCCCAACTGGGGGAGTGGTATTATAAACTAGCCTTCTCCAGAAATCTTTCCATCTTCAGGAAGAATCAAACCAACATAGACCCAAAATTGGGAGACCAAAAGAACCCCAACCCAGATTATATCAGGAAGAAAACCATATACACCCACGTGTGCACATCACAGAGAGAAAAAAAAAAAAGCCATGAACCTGAACTGGAGCGATCCAACAATAGCAGGAAAGCTAATGGAAAATCATCAACAGAGGCACCAAATCATCCCAAAGTAATAAGCACACTAATTTAGAACCTTCCATATTTCTCTCTGAGTCAGATGACTTTGATCAAGGTCAAAAATTTTTGCATAGTTGACATTAGCCTGTGAAAAGACTGATAAATTTACTCCCCAGAGCCAAACCATGAAAGTCTGCAACACATAAGTTATTCAACAATTAGATGGGTTTCATTTGATGATATAATAATGGAACAACCTCACTAATGCACCAAGGTTAACCCTTGTATTCATTTGACGATGACCAAGAAAATACGACACATATGATGTTTATACTAACCACAAGAATAAGAGGATTGTAGTACAAAAATGCCTCGTATAAAAACAGATCTCTCAAATCTGCACTCATTCTCATTACAGAATGCCATCCAATCTGTCACTTTCAATATGCACACAGACTCAGAATCAAATCTAAACAAAAGTAAAATAATCACTAATTCCAATAAAATTTGGAAGGTTTTAATTAATGTACATAGAATAAAAGAAGAGCTGACCTTGCAACAACTGAATCCCCATATGAAAAATAGTAGTACCTGGCAATCAATCTAAATCAAGATCTTGAGGGAACAAAAAATAAAAAGAGGAAGCAGAAAGTGGGCAGAGAACTATCAATAAATAAGTGCATCAAAGCGTATTCCAAAGAGGAAAAATAAGAAGGAAAAGGAAAGCATAAGAGAAATCATCACTGCTAAAGAAGCAAGGAGTGTACAAACATAACCAATCTACAACCAGTTGAATCAAAAGAATAGCCCAATGTACAAAACTCTCACATCATGTGTCTGGAGAGGGTGAATCATACAAAGCCTTGCCCCAGTTTTAGATATTGTTTTTGTCGTTTGAACTTGTGACCTCCACAATTAAATAGAGCACCTTAGCACTCCGATAAGAATTACTTGAATCCACACTAGAATCTACTAGTAAATCATGATGTATAAAAGCAACAATTAAAATACAATCAATTTGGGGGTAGCAGATAATTTAAAATAGAACTGAATTAAAACAAGTGTTTTGACCAGAAATAAAATTCTAACTTGACTTCATAGGATAAAGAGATAACAGTCCACGTATTTAATTTCTGGTTGCTTACTGAATAATAATCAGCATACAACAGCAAAACTATGAAAAAAGAATAGAAATTAACATATCATATCAAAGAAACAGAAGTAGTACAACAACAATAACAAAGTCATAATTTCCACATTGACAAAGTGGCAATAAAAATAAAAAAAAATCCTCTTGCCATTCTGGATACAGAAATGCCACTACATATCATGTTATACAAGACAAAAATTCAGTAATTCACCAAAGCACATCATAGATGAAGAAACTACCTTGAACCTCCACAAAAATGTAGGTGAAGGCATCATTGTAGCACTACTGAATGGGGTACCCACACCCTTCATTTCATGTGCCTCAGTGGAATACAGAAGACTTTTTTCGGCACTATTTCCAATATCAGCTGCTATGGGCATACACGTAAGTATTAGCAATAGGCAGTGCCTAACCAACAATCAAACCAAGAAAGAGTGAAGAATTTATATTTGAATAGAAAAAAAAAGTAATCAAGCACAAAAGAAAATACAGGAAATAAATTGCACCTAGATCTGCAAAAAAGGTGTACTTCCAGACTTCCTCAGATGATGACTTTATGCATTATTCACAGGACCAATAAATATAGATAAGTATACGTCAAAAATAAAGGTATTATGCAACTAGCATGCGTCCGGAACGTGCTGAAAGAAATTTACAAAAGGAAACAATGTGAGAAGATGAGCAAATAATAATTTTTTTTCCACTTTGTGATTACTAAGAAATAACACATTTGGAAAGGCACCAAGGGGGCAGCACCCATTTACAAGTACTCCTCTCAAAAAATGAGAAAAGCATAGGGAATGATCCACATATTCAATCTATTGCAGAAACTTCCAAAACAAAAGAGAAACATACCAAACTAAACCAAAATCAATACAAAATGCTAGAAGAAAAAACATACATATATAATTTCATCTTTATCTTTGTCAAAATTCACATCCCATTAAGTTTTTGAATTCTTTTTCCTTCTTTCCACTCATTACAGCCTCATTAATGTCTAACTTTGATGTCCTCCCATGTCCAGTCCTTGAAATAGAGAACAAACTCAGTGTTTACTAAAACTAGGAAGTTAAGAAAGAGTTATCAAGCATTATAGTCTCTATAAGATCGGAAGCTCAATCGTGGAAAACTAGGCATGTTTCAAAGGAAATTTTCAAAAGAAAATTTAAATCAGAGTTCGATATTATGCAAAGTGGTATAAGCAAGAGAGCATTGTCCTGTGTGCTTTTTAAAGTTAACATTGAGCTGCACTTCTGGAAGAAACATTCTGAAAGCTGTTATAACACAAAAGTACATCTTGATCTAGACCATGTGTGAAACACTCTCTCACTGTCAAGGAACAAGCTCTATACCCCACTTGTCAATGAACTCAGCAAAATGATAGTCATCCGCCTCTCTGCCTCTCTGATTCTCTATCTCGCTCTTCTTCACTGGGTTTAAAACTCCCCAGCAGTCCTGCCTTTCTCCACAGCACTTGTGTCTACCATTTAGTCCTCTCACTCTTTTCGCAACATGAGATGCTTATTGTCTCTAAATCTGCCTCCCTTTTTTGTCATTTTGTTGGTGGGTGATCTACAGCTAATCCATCACCCTAATGTCTTCACTATTGAAAGATAGGCTTCTCTTCTATTTTCCTTTTTGATGGGTAACTTCCCTTTCCTGTTTATAGTTAATTTCCATAACTAACTTCATCTGCTATTAATTAGGCATGTTTGTACAGAAATATATTTGTTGGATCAAATCATTTAAAAAATATTTGTTCCCCATGAAGTAGAAGTGTGAAGGGAATGAAACATGGAGAAATCATCATCATAGAAGCAGTCATTATGTGCTTCCTCAGAGCTTGCGTCCCTCTTGCTCTTTTCAGCCCTCATTCTCTATAGGTAATCGTAAGAAAATTAAAGGATGAAGAGGAAAAGAAGGCAGAAAAGTAACAAGTACAGAGCAAGGAAGCACTGGAAAATGGGAGAAAACTCCAAGGAAGTAATTCATTCTATAAGGAGGCTAACTATTATTGTTGTGTTCTAAAGAAAAGATTACAAGTTCAATTCTCCACCTCCCCCACCTTATATTATTCCAAAAAAATTAAAAAAAAAATTCATCCTATTTGAGTATTCATTCAGATATGGAGAGCAGAGAGTAATTATCAGATCTTGCTGAAAATTATCATCAAAAGTTGATCAATCAAAACCTTGCCATTTATTTGCTATGTCATAAATTCATAGTTGTAGGAGGTTGACTTCTTGATAATTAAATATTGTCTTCTTGAAGATAAAAGGTGATAAAAAAGGCTATAAAGACATGAATTTCATAAACAACTTCAATTGAATGTGTCAATTTTTTTTGCAGTAACATTTCTCAATGAAAAGATCAAATTTTCTAACTCTCAATGATGAAGCAAATCTAGATGGTGATGATTACTTGAAAGGGCTAACGTAACAGCTCTAAAAACCCTGAAAGGATGTTCGAGAATAGCATTTTAGTTGATGGAAGGCAAGCTACGAACCCACAGAGAGGAATTAAAGCTTGATCTACAATGTAGACAGAAGGGCATGCAAACTACAATTTGGACGGGAAGACATGCAATGTTAAGAACTTCATCATAAGACATTGAGTTGCAGCATGTTCAGAGGGATTCTTCTCTATTTTTATAAATTCATAATGAATTCCCCTTGCGCAACCTGCAAACATTATGAGGCAACAGAATACATGTCCATTTTGAAAATATATTAATCTGCTAGGCATAGAGACTAATCCAAAACTAATGTCATGCAATGAAAAAGTCCCACTACATTAACCTTGGCAAGGTAAGCGTGCTCTTTTAGTTATTCTAGCTCCGTAAATTCAGTGACTTTTCAATTTCCAAATTTTGCAAGGAAAAAGGGAATTGCATATAGAGAAAATCAACACCAAATCTTATGAGCCAAAATAAACAAGATGCATTTCCAAGCATTGGAACTAATAGTTTAAAAGAATCTGGACACAACAAAAACCATCCTTCAGCCACTTAATCCATTCTATAAGGCATGAGAACAAAGGGATTTCTCAGCCTAGTCCAGCTTAGTGGGCTTTACCCAGTGTACACATTGATAAGACCCGATGCGCAAAAGTAGAGCAATCTTTGGCTCAAGGGCTCATTACCACGAAGCACGGAGAATTTGTAGTGGATGATTAAGAACGGGTTTGTCTTTTTTTTTTGGTAAGTTAAGAACGGGTTTGTCGAGATACAAAAATATACAAATTGCACTCATATCTCTAATTTTTTATGCAAATTGCACTCACATCTGTAATTCTTTGTCAACCCTAAATTAAATTGCCGCCCTCCCCAATATTTTGTGCTCCAAACGACAAAGTCAATAAAATCACGATATTCATTACGCATGACAAGCACGAAGTTATCACCTCAACTCTTCAGCGTTATCACCGAGAAAGAATGATGAGTGTATTTATACATGGTCTATAAAAATCCAGGTAAAGAAAATCCTGAAAAGGGATAAAATAGAGACTAGAATATATCATTTCATTATAATGATCTGCCCCAAAGCGTCTAAATGATGAGAGCAGAAACAAAAGAGAGAGACAGAATAATGCCGAAATTGAAAAAAATAGGAATATGAAGAAACTCACGGAGAGAATGACCCAGCCGCTGAAATAAAAAAAACAAGGCAGAATTTGCAAATTAATTGGTTCTCGCGCTAAAAGGTGGTGAGAGGCTTTGCGTGAGGACTAAGAATTGAAAGGGGAGTGAGAGAGAAAGGGGAACGACTAAGAATTCAGATTATCTTACATGAAAAGGAAGTGGGTGAGTTCTGCAACTTAAGATGACAATAAAAGTAGGTCACTATCACGCAACAATTTTGTGGGGCTTGAAGGTCCCAGGTGAGTGATCAGCAAAATTTGCTGGTTCAAGGAGAATGAAGAACCAACCTCAAGAGCGAAAGTTTGAATTTCAACTGATAGATAGCCAGAATGAATGATTATTTTTAGTTGTTCCACAAATTCTGCACATTTGACATCAAAACTGCAACTTCACCAAAAAATTTTGACGGTGAAAGCTTTTTACAATACAATCTATTACTAAGATAAATAACAGTATAAGTTTACAATAATTGGTTTTTGATATAACCTCATAAACTTTTTCTTGGTAAGTGGTTATTGTTAAAATTTATTTTCATTAAAATTAGGTATTCAATTAACAAAACGTTCATACTATGCACTATGCCGCTTAAACTGATTTGAAAATGCATGTGTTTTGGACATATAAAATCTATGAATTTTTCTTTTTCAAATTGAATATCTAATTTCAATAAGAGTTAAATTGAACAATGCTATATTGTTTTTGAGATGTTCTATAAAAATTTCTTCAACCCTTAATGTTTCAATGCTTGAATATAACTTCTGTAATACTTTATATTCATATGCATTATTAACCCAAAAATAAATTTAATCCCTCCTAGGAAAAAAAAAAGGTTTGAACAAAACCCACCTTGAGTATGATAATAATGGAGATATTCTCTTAGATATTAAACTAGACAAGAGAAAGACACAGAGAAAGAGAGAGATTTAAGGCACAGAATTAGGAAGCAATTGACCACAAAAAATAGAGAGATTCAAGGAGGAATTTCCTTAATTACAATCATAAAAAAAACAAGTAAAAATTGTGGTCTGAAGCTTTGATGACATGAGCTTCATGAATGAGAGAAAATAGGAGAACTGTTGGTAGTTGAATCAACAAGAGAAAACAAGTTCTTTCAACTCTAGCGTCCAAAACACCCACACCACTTCTCCTTCATTTCCTCCTCCTCCAACTCTCACCGTTTCAACAAAATGGGATGAACTTAAAAATTACCCATTAATTCAACACCTAAATCCAAATTCTCTTTTGCTTTCACAGTTTCTCAAGTCTTCTTTTAATTTTCCTTTTGGTAGGTGCAGTTTGTCTAAATTTTCATTGTTTCCCAACAAGAACAGGAAGAAGAGAAATGTTTTTTTTCTGGAAACAAAAATAAAGGGTGCTGGGGTTAGTTAATTCAGTTAGTTGACGAGTAGATAAGCTTAGGCAAAAAATGGAGTGTCTTTGTGAGGTCTGTGGAGCGGCAATGGCTTTAGTATTGAGGTCGTTCTCTTGTGACCTTTGTCCGCGGATTAGTGAAGACAAGTGTCCGCGGACCTGTGGAGACAAAGAGACGCGGATGTTTGGAGAAATCCGGGAAAGTCCGTCCTCGGGATTGCTGGAAGAAATGGACGAGGACTATCAGCGGGATCTTTGTCCGAGAGCTGCATTGGACGAGGACTA
>JAOVVI020005496.1:5833-16446 GCA_028571085.2 Nepenthes alata
ACGGAAAAGCCATTCCATAGAAAAACTTCTTGCAATCTATGAAGAAGTAAAGAAGTTGGTCGATGCTGGATTCGTAAAAGAAGTCTAATACCTTGATTGGCTCTCTAATGTGGTGCTTGTGAAAAAAGTAATGAAAAATGGAGAATGTACGTGGACTTCACCAATTTAAATAAGGTATGTCCTAAAGATAGCTACCCACTGCCCAGAATAGATATTTTAGTGGACTCCACCGCCGGGTACGAACGGCTAAGTTTCATGGATGCATATTCTAGGTATAACCAGATCAAGATGAGTCAGGAGAACGAGAAAAATACTTATTTTATGACTGACCAAGACACGTATTGTTATAAAGTGATGCCTTTTAGTCTTAAGAATACGGGAGCCACTTATCAGAGGTTGGTAAAAAAAACATTTGAGGCTCAAATTGGCAGAAATATGGAGATATACGTAGATGATATGCTTGTGAAAATCAAAATCACATATGACCACATCCGAGATTCAAAGGAAGCCTTGGAGATACTCTGAAAATATCGCATGAAGTTAAGCCCAACTAAGTGTGTTTTCGGAGTGACATTGAAAAAATTTTTGGGCTTTATAGTTTCACAGCGTGAGATCGAAGCCAACTCTGAGAAAATAAATGCCATAATAGATATGGCACCACCAGTGACAATAAAAGATATCTAGAGGTTAAGCGGAAGGCTTGCAGCCTTATCATGGTTTCTAACCAAGTCAGTAGAAAAATACCTCCCATTCTTTAACGCTTTAAGGGGTATCAAGACAAACAATTTTATCTGGACAGCTGATTGCCAGACTGCTTTCCAAGAGCTAAAGGACTATTTGTCTAGTCCACCTTTATTGACTTCACCGAAACAAGGTAAAGACTTATATCTATATCTGGTTGTTTCAGAGACAGTGTTGAGTTCAATTTTGATCCGAGAATATTTAGATATACAATGGCCAGTATACTATGTCAGTAAGATGTTAACAGACATCAAGACCCGTTACTCACATGCAAATAGAACTACTTTAGCACTTGTCCATTCAACCTGAAAATTACGGCCATATTTTCAAGCTCATAAAATAATTGTCCTCACCGACTAGCCTTTGAAATTTATGTTACAAAGGTCTGACATGTCAGAAAGATTAATAAAATGAGCAATAGAATTAAGAGAGTTTCACATCGAATTCAGACTGAGACCAACGGTCAAATGCCAAGATTTGGCAGATTTCATCATTGAAACCACAACCTCAATTCCGGCAACATCTATTGGAGATGAACACATTCGCCGAATGGTGGAAATACTCAATTGGACTTTGTACGTTGATGGGTCATCAACGTCGTTCGGAAATAGAGTAGGAATAGTTATGAAGACTCATGATGAAAAAGCAATCACTTATTCCTTGAGACTTGGATTTCCAGCCACTAACAACGTTGCTGAGTATGAGGCATTGCTAGCTCGGTTCAGGTTGGCCAAAGGCGAAGCATGTGATTGTGTACAACAATTCTGAATTGATTGTGAACCAAGTTCAGGAAAGTTTTGATGTAACAAGTTCTTTACTTTAAAACTACTTGGTAAAAGTAAAAAGCATGGAGTAAGGTTTTGACAAGTTAGAGATAGTTCACATCTCCTGTGCAGACAATGAAAAAGCATATCAGTTGACAAAGGCTGCAGCCACTAAAAACCCTAAGTAATATTCAAAATATCCATGAGAAATTCTGAAAACTCCAAGTATTAAGGAGCGTGAACAGGAAATTCTGCAGGTGACAGAACAGAAAAGTTGGATGTCTCTATATTGGAGGTACTTGACTGATGGAATTTTATCGGAGACCCCAAAAGATGTCAAGCACGTGAAAAAGACAGCGGGTTGGTATACTATTGTGGATGGGAAAATGTATCATTGAGCATACTCAACTCCATAACTCAAATGCTTGATTCCGGAGGAAGCAGATTACGTCTGAATGAAATCCATCTTGGTATATGTGGATCTCACATTATAGGCAAAAATTTAATCTTAAAAGTAATGAGGCAAGGATAATTCTGGCCCATTATGAAGAAAGATGCAATGGATTTCGTTAAAAGGTGTGAAAACTGTTAGTTACATGGAAATGTACTTCATCAACCACCAGTTGAGTTGAAGACCTTACAGACATCGTGACCCTTTGCACAGTGGGGGCTTGGTATCCTTGGCCCGCTCCTAGTGGCCTTTGATCAAAGAAAGTTTATTATCATGGGGATCAATTATTTCACTAAATGGGTGGAGGCTTCTCCCTTGGCAAAGATAACTGAACATAATGCCTTTGAGTTTGTATGACAAAGTATCATTTGCCGGTTTAGAATCCCAAAAGTTATGATAACCGACAACGAAACTCAATTTACTAGAAAACGCTTTATTAAATACTGTACAAGTTTAGGTGTCAAGCTAGCTCATACATCAGTGGCTTACCCCCAAACTAATGGGTAAGTGGAAGTAACTAATAGGATTTTATTGCATGGATTGAAGACGAAAATAGAAGATGTTGGGGGCTCCTGGGCAGATGAATTGCCTTCAATATTGTGGTATTATAGAATTACACCCAAAGAACCAACTCGAGAGACTCCATTCAGCCTATACTTTGGAACAGAAGCTGTAATTCCACTAGAGATTGGATTACCCAATTTAAGGGTTAAAAATTTTGATCCTCTTAGTAATGCGAGGAGACTCTGGGAGCATCTTGACATGCTCTATGAAATCCGAGAAACAGCTAAGATGAGAATGGCTGTTTATCAGTAAAGAATCGTGCGCTACTATAATAAAAGGGTTAGAGCTTGAATGTTTAACGTTGGAGATTTAATCCTACGCAATATTGAGGCCACTGGAAAGATTATCAACAGAAATAAATTATCTCCAAACTGAAAAAGTCTATTTATTGTGTCAACCATTCTTCGGGATGGCACTTACAAATTACACAGTCAGAACCGTAAATTGGTGCCTAGAACATGGAATGCGGTTCATTTAAAGAAGTTCTATTAGTAGCATTCGAAGATCCAGATGGACAGTGTAAGCTTTTCATGAAAAAATGTTATGTTCAGTATCAATGAAATATTTTGTTGTTCATTTTATCTTTATTATTATTTTATTTGAATTTGTCCATTTAACATTTATTACTGTTTTGTTTGAATGTGTACGTGCGCATAAAAAAATATTTCGAACTAAACTAGCCTAGATTGCCCCTAAATCTGGTGAGATTTCCATATCTCACTTGTTTCCTGACCCAAACATGGTCAAGAGAACCTCGATACAGTAATCGAGTGGTCTATTTGCGATCGAATATTTGGACCCATTCCAGCCAACCAAACTGGTTAAATGATTAAACCTTAGGGGGTTATTTAGCTTGCGTGCTTCGACTCCCTTCTTCAGGGACGAGCACCATCAATTAACCATGGCTAACAAATTGGGAATCAAAATAGTTCACGGTCCCAATTTCTTTAAAACCAGCGTTAATTAAGAATAAAGCTAAATGCTTGTGGTAAATGATTACTTACATAACAAGTATACTGTTAGAAGAAATGCTAGTATATTATTAACCGAGTAATCTTGTACATCGTCAAAATTATATGATTAGATAAACGATCATCCATGGGAGCTCCAAGGATGGGAAGAGCTTGGCTCTCCAGAATCAAAAGAGCCCCATAAATAAGATAAACAATGGGCATCCCTATTTCTCTGATCAAAGAAGCTGACTGAAAATTATGGGTCAACTAGCAGAGTGACTTGTTTACATAAACTGATGCCATCTGAAAATCTAGCATTCAACACATGTGCCAATTCCTCCGGTTTGAGACAAGTTCTTAACTCAAAACGCAAATAGGCGTTTTCTTTTCAAAGATCTTCAACTTGATGGCCGGCTTGCTGAAGAGCATCTTTGGAACTCTCAAGCTCTTTATTCCGTTGGCTGGCCAGCACAAGATCTTCCTTAGTGCTTCGCAACTCAACTTGAAGACTGAAATTTTGATCTCAAAGCTGCTGTAGAACATTGGGATCGACTTGGGTTAGCTGCAAATTGCTAATTTCACCCAACAATTGACGAATCCACAACTTCGTTTGATGAAGGTCAATCTTTAGTGAATCAACCACTTTGTCATCCTGTGGGGCCACGAAATAAGTAAGATGAAATATGAAAACTTTCTCAACTGAACGAAAAGGATTAACTCATGCTTACGGTGAAAAATGTCGTTCTAAGGGCAGCCTCAGTCAAAGAAATTCTTTCCCCAAATTCCAAGGTTGATTTAGGCCGTCCTCTAGTAGGACTGGGGCAAGGAGTTGAAACTGTTATACCCGGAGTGATAGGCCATGTAGGAGGTTGGTCAACAACTTCCGGTGGAAATGAGAAAGTAACTGGAGACCTTTGATGTGAAGTCTCCTCTTCACCAGCCACTCTAACAGCTTCCTGAACAGTGGTTTGATAAGTAGATTGCCCAACTTGCGTGTGAGAAGAGGGAGACAATAACGCCTCTTCAATCCGAATGTCTTCAGTCTTAATTTGAGGACCACACTCACCCGATTGCCCAGCATTAACCGATTGGTTCATGATGAATACTTGGGCGCTCCATAGAAGTTATTGGAAGATTCTCACAAGAAACAATTTCGGGTATTAAACCCGTCTCCAACTCTGACTCCAAATCCATTTGAACAAAAGGGTCTGAAGCCGTGCTCCCAATAAGTAAAACTTCTAGCCCAGGCATAGGAGGGTTGACCTCAACAGATTGAAAAATAACTCATTGCCGCCTTGATGATGAAGCTTTAGCTTTATTGCCATCAACCTTTCTTTTATGCATTTTAGGTGGAGACGCAACAACATCCACTGTTTCTTCCGCACTGGTCACCCACTCAGCAAAGACCAACAATTTTGGTGAGAGAAGATGATCCTTATTTTTATCAGTAAAAAAATTTGCCTTCTCTCAAAGAATTTCAATAAACGATTTAGCATACTTCTTATCTTGAGAAGTAACCCTACTGGTTAACGAGTTAGTAACTCTTCCCCAACCATCGAGAAGGCCCACAGATAACTTTAGAAAGAAAAATCTATCTTTTCAATCCTTTACAGACTCATGAATTAGCTTGAAAAGATTTATCTCCCTTGGAGACAACAAAATCCAATACTTCTTTGGACGAATAAAAAAATAACCTTGATTGCGGTGGAGTTAAACTTTAAACCACGGAGACGAAAAATATACAAAGATACCTAATCGCGTTCGCATGAAATTTGGCAATGGGAACGCCGAAATCTTTTAACATCTGAAGTAGCTTATGGGCAATCGGAATATGAAGACCATTCATGAGATGGATCTTGTAAATAGTGATGTAGTCATCGGGCAGATTACAGGCTCTTTCATCTTCACCAGACACAGCGTAAGGGATTTTCCTAGGTATTCCGAACTGAGAATACAATTTCTCGATTTCATCTCCTATAAGCACGGATCGGGTGTCAACAACATGAACAGTCATGGAGTGATATTCTATAATAGAAAAAAGTAATAGGAAAGTAATAGCGATCCAAAAGAAAGTTAGTGTTTGAAGATTGAAGATGAAAAGTGAAAATGGATACAAAACAGTGTCAGATTTATAGAAAATTTTTGGATTTGAAAGGGGCGCCATTTTTAAATAGATGCACGGTTTCGAGGAGACATGATTGCAAATTATTTTGGAATACCCAAAGTAAATTGCTTACTGATAGAACCCCACCGGAGACCTTCGTTCTCTCCGGAGACCTTCATTCTATCTGGAGACCTTTTCCTCCGAAGACCATTGTTCTATCCGAAAATCTTATCTTATTTCTCCAGAAACTTTGATCTTCTGGAGATCTTACGTTTCCGGAGATCATATGTATTTCGAGATTCTGGTTGCTCCTGGCCAGCTCCAACCCTATTTGACTTTGAGGAAGTCAATTACGAGATGTCTCCATCAATTTAGTAATAAAGAGTAAACTAGAAAAGAGTTTGCCATCAATGAACACACCATAGGTTTAAAGCTCAAAACCTTTGGTGTGGGGGGTTAGTGATGGGTAGTGTTATTGGTGGGCTTATATAAAAATAAACTACCAAGTCCATAACACAAAATAAGCTGGACAACATTGAAGCCCATAAACACAGGCACATCCCATTTCTTTAGCGCTTCAACTGCTACTGTTACAGTTAAATTCCGGAGACCCTAACCGCTTATTTGAATTTCGGAGACTCTAACCGCTTATTTGAATTCTGGAGACTTTAACTGCTGTAATTGGATTCCTGAAGCCAAAACTGCTACAATTAACCGCTACAATCAGTCCAATCCAATTAATCTTATCCATAGTAACGTCACAAATCCGAAAAAAACGGACATCCAAATATGATATAAAAGAGGAAGGGAGTATGAACCACAGGATTGGAATCTAATTTCTGCCATTAAGATTTTTTTCTCTCCTTATTCTTAAATGAGAACTGATTTGAGCGTCGAAGGGGCTTTCGGGGGATAAGCCCAGATTAATCTCTGATCCTTGGTTTAGTTGTGATGCGTAGGTCTTGGATCATCAAAGATATTGCGAAGATCTTACTTACAAGCAAGGTGTGATCAATGTTCATCACGAATTTAAATTCTGGTAAGTATCAGAATGTAAATTATCATGGCGAAGAAAGACATCTGTCCATGGATGCAATGCAATTATATACAGGAATTTGAATGAAAATAGTATATTTTATATAATAAAGTGAAAGAAGAAATCAAACTTTAGTGTACGAGTCAAAATGAGAACAAAGCATCAATCCCTGGCGTACAAACACTGATCCTCACTCCCTCTTAAAAAATTGCTCTTACTCGGAGAT
Source organism: Nepenthes alata (assembly GCA_028571085.2). Taxonomy (NCBI): domain Eukaryota; kingdom Viridiplantae; phylum Streptophyta; class Magnoliopsida; order Caryophyllales; family Nepenthaceae; genus Nepenthes; species Nepenthes alata. The sequence goes on from JAOVVI020005496.1 coordinate 12,673, forward strand.
GGTGAACGACGAGACGATGAAAGCGAAGTTCCTCTCTCATGACCATGCCAAAGAGCTATTCGACTCCATTGAAGCATTTATTTTCGATTGCGATGGTCTCATTTCAATCCTCGATCCCATTCCCATCGCCGTCTTCTTGGTTTTCTGTCCCTTATATTCTAACTTGGAACACATGCAGGAGTTATATGGAAAGGCGACACGCTTATTGATGGCGTTTCTCAGACATTAGAGATGCTTCGATCTAAGGTTTCTCGTCTTCCCATACGGATTTACATATGATAATAAGTTGCTATTTACAGATCAAGATAAATCAGGACATTCGGTGGTAGAGTAGCGAAATAGTTTGGAGAAAATAAGTTCAACACTTTTTGAGATTGTTTGATATGCGGGAGCATTAATTACTCTTTAATACCTCCGCATAAATTAGTCTTTAATACCTAGCTCTTAATTTTTGGTTCATGTAACCATTACTTTTTTTTGGTGTTTAACTAACTTAAATGATGCTGAATATGTGAAGAGATATGCCAAACACGTAAGAAAAATCATTGAAGTTTTCTAAATTTTGATAAAACTGAAAAATGTGATAAAAGAAGGGCAATCGAAAGGAAATATAATTCTGTCAAGAGAAATAAGATATTAAATGGTGCCTTGTATGTATTAAAATGCTTAAAGATTTCAATTGTCATTCAATTTTCCAAGAATAACCGAAGAGGTATAAATTATGGAAAATGAAGTGTCATGAAGGTGAATCGATCTGTGGCGTTGGTCGATTATTAGACTGTAGATAGTTTGAGGTGCTTATCAGTCCTTGAAATCTATCTATCTTTAGCCGTTTCTCATGTTGTCGAGTATTTTCATGCGGTTTGATATTGGAAGCTCTGTAGGGACGTCCTATGCCCATACAACTCCAATCTTTTATACTTGATCAATTTGCATGTTTGGTTCAATAAAGCTTCCACTGTGCAACTCTATCAAAAACCTCAATTCAAGTTTCTAACAATATAAGTGTCGTAGCATCTCAGAGGTCGTGATTTCAAAACTCTCACGATCTGTCAAGCTTCATAAATATTATTTTGATGGAAAAAGTGTTGTTAAATGGGCACCGTGTTAGATTTTGGATGTTTTGATGCCCTAAATCTTGATGAAGAATGTATGGAGTATATGGACTCGTGTGGCGCATTCTTTGTTGTCTGGAATAATCTAAATTCAGATTACTGAATTCAGTATTTGTTGAAGATGATTCAGAAATATGGGCACCTTTGATTAATGAAGAAAACAAGTAGAGCAAGATAGAGTCAACATGTAAATAAGAAGCTCAATGAGAGATTATTTTTTTTATTGATTTTAGAATTCAGAAAAGTTGTTGTACAATGTATCAATGTTCTATTTATACTAGTGCTAGCTAGATTACATTCATTGGATGAACAAGAAACCGATTTCCTTTTTGCTGAGTTTGTAGATACATAGGAAATGCACTCATTTTATAACTTTGTTAATACAAGAAGACTGAATGTCTTGATCTTCGGTACTTGTGTCCACCAATGGTATGCTTGTATGTACTATGCTTGGATCGCAAAATTGAGAAAACTGAATTTTGTGGAGAAGTGGCCGCTGCATAATAGAACTGAATATACATAACTCTGACCAGATGATGCATTGTAGTGCCACAGATCAATCTTTTGAATGTATGCTTATGAACAGTTATGCCTTAAATAGGCTACTGGAAAATTAAGTATGGGGAAGACATTTATAATTTGGCAGAAGGTGCCCAAAGCCCATGGCTTCTGATGAGGGATTTTGATGTATTTATTTTGGTTGAGAAGACCAGTGCTGCAGAAGGAAAACTGATGTACCTTCTGTGGAATTTGCGGCTGTCTTTCTACTGCTAGATTAACAGATGTACACTGTGGAGGCTGATACTATGTCTGGTGTAATAAACGAGAGAATCAGAGTGTGTGGTGTAAATTAGACAGAATACTTGCTTATGATGCATAAAAATGATCCACTGAAAGTGGAAGTCAGAGAGCCTGGGGTGTTTAGGACTCTCTCCTGTGGTTGTTTTTTCAGCAAGCTACTAGATTTGTCAGGCCACCATTTAGTTTTGACCTCAAGTGGACCAAGCACAACTCAATGTATATATTTGCTAACTCTTGGGGACGGTAGATGTGAGATCCCGAAATCAAAAAGGCTTAAAATCGGAATAAAATATTGCTACTGAAAATCGGAGTGGCCTTGCGCCACTAGAACGCCGAACCACTTCATGGAAGTGCAAGTGGCCGGAGTAAATAATGAGAGAAATTTAATCGGATGATAATGACCGGTTGGCCGATTTGGAATAAAGGTGACCGGATTTTGAGTAAGGATTTGTAATGTTGACTGGATTTTGAAAGATGTTGACCGACCGTGAATAAAAGAAATGAAATGTTGGTCGGCTTGAGCAAAAATATTGACCTGACTTAAAAAAGTTGACCGGAATAAATTAATAGCAACTATAACAAAAGACAACTTTATGGTTAGAACCCAACTTGACCTCAACTAAATGGCCGGCACCCCCTTGGATAGGGGAAAGATCTCGTGAGGTGGGATCATTCTGTTATGTTATTTCCGTTGATTGTGGGGAGATAAACACAATATATCCTCGATTATTCGCCCCATTCGCTAGTAGGGACTACTGGTAGGGTCCTTTACTAATAAAAGATGAGCTTTCTACAAACTATCAAGTAAGACCAATTTCTGCTCTCTGAAACATGAGTACATTGATTCTGATTTTCGAAGATCGTTTCTATTTTCTGATAGTTCTGTATACGTCTGTACCCTATTTTTGTTATAAATCACTTCCTTATGGCATTTGTATCTCCATGTGAAATAGTATCTATTTTGTTAAGTTATGTTCTGCAAACATATTTTACTATGTACCTGCATGTACCTTACTCGACCTCGGCTCACCATTTTTTATTTTTCCCTCCAGATGAGACTATAGAATTTGTGCCTGACAAGAATGAGTGACTAGAGCTCCGTTTAAGAGATTTTAAGGATTCCGGAGCATACTTTTGAAGTTACCATGGAAGAAGCAGCTAATGTAATGAACTAAATAGATGTATTTTTAAAATGGGATCCTTGTGCCTATGTGCGCATGAATAAATTTTATGGGAATGAGTTTGAATGCTTCGACAGGTTATTAGATTTACTTCTACTATGTGTTTTATGGATAACGTGTGTGGGTCCTAGATGACATCTGTGATCCTGTGTTTGCATATTGTGATGTAGCTAGACAAGCTGTGTGCATGTACTGAGTTACGGTACAGGCTATATATTCCTGTTCTGACTGACGGATTCAAAAAAAAATATATCTGTTCCGTCACAATTGGTATCAGAGAGATTAGATGCCTTAGGAATTGATCGATCGAAAAGTGGAAGCATAGGTTTGAATCTTTGTACTAAATTTCCATAGGATTAAGTCAGGGTAACTAATGTGAGTAGATATCTTAAGAAATCGGTTCCTAGGCTAAGTTTGAATTTCACGAAGCTAATGGATATTTTTCTTTTCTTTAACTAACTTTTTGGGATTTCAGTGTTGTACCTGTCTTGATTTTAGGATGGCTAATGAAAGGAGAAGCAGATATGGCAGGGATAGTGCTAGTACCCCCCACGATTGAGAAGCTGAGGATGTGACTTTGCTGGAAAGGGTGACGGATGTTGTGGCCCTGCTTCTTGCACCACAACCGATTCCATCTATGTACGAGAGGTTTAAGGCAGCGAATGTGCCTGAATTTT
>JAOVVI020005500.1:0-16440 GCA_028571085.2 Nepenthes alata
GGACTTTGCAAATTTTAAATTTCTTCAACATATTCCAAAAAAATTTGCCGTTTGAAATAGCCAAAGAACCTTTATAAATTCAGCAATGTTTCGCCTTCCATTATCATCAAAACTCAGAGCTTTCAAATTTTTTGACTTCCTTTTCTCTTTTTCTCTAACAATTTCGTTTTCATGGCCCCTTCTCAAGTTAGTGAGTTTCGATCGGTGATATCAGCCGCCAAGATCAAGAAACTCTATTCTCACTATAATATCTCGAAGGAAATTCCATTTGCTATACTCACGAAGGATGATAGGGCAAACACTCCTCAAGTGGGTTCATCACCGTGTATGAAGCCCACTTAAAGATTGGACTCCGCTTTCCTATCACACGAGAGCTGATACAAATCCTTTCTGATCTGGGCATTCCCTTGGCAAGATTTCATGCCAACGCCATCAGGTATTTATGTAACCTTTGCATATTTTCTCGTCTTCGTGGACTGGACCTTAACTCTACAGCCATTAAAGCTATTTTTTGATTCCAACAAAGTGGCGACTAGATTTCATTATATCCTTGCGAGTTAGATTTACACGGGATGATTTACGAATTGGTAAAGAACTGAAAAGATCGATATTTTTTCATAAAAACTTCGATTGATTTGCTGAATGAATGGGAAACTGTTTTGGAACAAGATTAGTACTGAGGAGAAGGATTTGGTGAAATTATTAGTTAAATTTCTCTGAGAAAAGGCTGATTCTTTTATCGAAAAGAATAGGGAGCGGCTATTCTTACCTGAGATTTTAGTGTTAACTGTGTGGAAATCTCAATTGGAAATAGCTGAAGAAGAAAACGTCCCGTCAGTGAAAAGACGTAAGAGGAAAGCTGGTGGGATAAAACTTAATGAACTCTCAATTAGACGCCAAGTCACTTACTCTGATTCACTGGTTCAGGCCGGTCCATCATTAGAGATAAGAACCGAAACTGATCCTATTGTGGGTAGTCAATCCCTTGCTCTACCTGTTGAAGTCTCTCAAGAGAAAGAAATTATCGGAGAGCCAACTGGTGCAAAGAGAGGTGTAGGTGTTTTGAACGAAGAATCACAACCTGCCCCTTTGCCTGAATTGGCCCAAGTTTAGTTGGAATCTCCTGTCATTCCGGCCAATACTGAAGGGAACGCTGGAATGACAAGGATTATGGAGGAGAGGCCAGAATCTCCCATAACTAACTGGACAACTGCTTCATCTCATCTAGGAACCAGTTTACACTGTTCTGATTGGCCATTTACTCCTCCTAGTACAACGGCCTCTTCATCCTGACCAAGTCCTGTAAGAGTCAAACTCCTACTTCCTCCTCAAGAATCCTGTTGACTGAGGCGTCTTTAAGGGTGTTTTATTTTTTATATTCTTAGCAATCTTTTACATTCAATTTAAGTGATATTCTAATCTGATTTCTGATTTCTGTCCTCTTCCTCCACTTGCAGGATGATAAACTTGAAGACTACTTGAAAATTGGCTTACATCAGAGAAAACTATGGATTCAACAGTTACAAGACGAGGTTAATAATTTAAGGAAGACCCAGGTCAATCCCAACGTTGTAGAGGAAATGCGAAGACCATTAGATGCTGCAAATGCTGAAATTCGACAATACCGTGACCAAATATCTAGCCTCGAACTTGAACTTCAAAGTGTTAAGGAGGCTCTTAAGTCTTCTGAACAATATCGTGTAAATCTTCAAAATGAAGTTGCTCGCTTGGGTTCAGAGCTAAAGGGCCGTCTCAAACCAGAGGAGGTGGGACCAGCTCTGAACACCAGATTCTTAGAGGGTGTTAAGTTATGTCAGCGCATCACTTTATTGGTTGACCCGCATTTCCCTATCAACGTTTTTGACGAAAGGAACAAGGGTGCCCAGAGTTCATCAGATTTGAAAGACTTTACTAATATAGGAGAGCTATCTTCACATCCTCATGGGAGCCCCCAGCCTTAGATTTGATTTTGCTGTTGTAATGAAATTCTATTACGCAATTAATGAAAAAATGTTGTGTTCCCATAACTTCTGTTTAGAATCTTTACTATCCGATTTAATATTTTGCTGGTTTAGCGTTTTCACTATTAGCGCTAGACTTTAGGATATTTATGATCATTGACAATGTAATGTTATCACAATCACGTCTTTTTAGGCTATGGTTGATTGAAAGTGCTCATCCCTATACTTGAAATTCAACATATTTTTGCTGAACAGTCCCATAAGGTTTAATTGTTTGACTGTATACGGCCACTTGAAACGGATCCAAGGTTCAAATTTGGGAACTTGTAGGCTGCTTGATGACTTAAACAAAGGTGCTTTGACCGTCAGTTGGTCATGAAATCGGTGGAAAGAAATCACACCTGACATAGGGGCAACCTAATTCGTTTTGTTTTATGCAATGCCATGAACATACTCACATGTTTAAATAAAACAAGAAATAGAAAGAACAAAAAATAAATAATAGTTTATTTTATTAATATTTAATGCAAAACATGATATAGGCACACTCAATGATACATGCATCACCTACCTAGAGCCAGTACAAAATTATTGATACATTTTCATTAGATGGATAGCATTTTATGTTCTTGGAATTAACTTTCTGCTCTAACTGCGCAATTTATATGTTCCATCCCGAAGAAGAGCTAATACAAAAAACAGGCCCTCCTAGTTTAGAGAGTTTATTCCTGTTTACTACTTTTTCTATTGCTTCTATGCATCTTAAAATTAAATCTCCCACATTGAATTTTTGCACCTTTATCCTTTTGTTGCAGTATTGCGTAACCCTTTGTTGATGCGGAGTAGTACACACTTTAGTTGTTTCTCGAGCTTCATCAAGTAAGTTGAGATGTTTCTAAGTCTTTGAGCATTATCAAGGGAGTTAAAAACTGGGTAAATCCTATTTCTATAGGAATTACCGCTTCCGTACCATAACATAGAATGAATGGCATTTCGTGTGTTGGTTTCTTAGGTGTTGTTCGATGTAACCACAATATTGAAGGTAAATCATCCGTCCAGGAGCCCTCGGCGTCATCTATTTTGGTCTTCAATTCATGCAATAGCGTTATGTTAGTTATTTCTTCCTACCTGCTAGCTTGTGGGTACGCTATTGAAGTATGAACTAATTTGATGTTTAGACTTGCACAATACTTGGTGAAGTATTTTTTCGTGAATTGAGTCCCGTTATCCGTTATTATTCTCTTCGGAATCCCAAATCTATAGATGATATTTTGTCTAACAAACTCTGTGGCAAATCTTCACCCATTTGATAAAATAATCAATATCCACGATAATAAATTTTCTTTGTCCAAAAGCCACCGGAAACGGGCTAAGAATGTCGAGCCCCCATTGTACAAAGGGCCATGGGGCTTGAGACTTCGTAACTCGGCCGGTGGTTGGTGAAGTATGTTACCGTGTAACTGGCAGTTCTCACATTTTTTAACAAAATTAACTGCGTTCTTTATCGTTAGCCAATAATACCCTTGTCTTATTATTTTATAGGCTAAATGTTCTTCTCCAATATGGGATCCGCATATTTTGAGATGGACCTCACTTAAGGCATAATTTGCCTCTTCCGGAGTAAGACACCGAAGATATTGAGTTGAGAATGTGCCCTATGGTACAATTTTTCATTCATTATAGTGCACTAACTCGACATCTTTCTTACGTGTTTGGCATCCTCTGGATTATCCGGCAATGTGCCATTAGCTATATATCTCCAATAAGGAAACATCCAATTCTCACTCTCACTAACGTGCAAAACTTCTTGCTCTGATTCTTCAATACTTGGAGTAACGAGAACTTCCCTCGAGCTTTTTGAATACTGCTTAGGATTTTTGGATGCTACAGCCCTTGCAAGTTGGCCTGCTTTTCCATTATCTGCCTCGGGAATGTGAACTATCTCCATTTTGTCAAAATATGGGATCATTCTCCTTACCTTGTCAAGGTAACTCATCAATAAAGTACTTGACACATCAAAGCTTCTCTGAACTTGATTAACGATTAATTTAGAGTCGTTGTAGATAATAACGTGCTTCGCTGAACACTGCTTGGCCAATCGGAGTCTAGCAAGTAAAGCCTCATATTCTACAACATTATTAGTTGCTAAGAATCCCAATTTCAAGGAATAATTTATTTTCCTTTGCATCTAGAGTTCTCATAACTATCCTAGCCCCATTGCCAAATTGGGTTGATGACCCATTAACATGTAAAGTCTAAACCGGCAATCTATTTGTCTGATCTGTATCTTCATCAGCTATATGGGTGGCTAGGATTGGAATGGTAGTTTCAACAACAAAGTCAGCCAAGGCCTGACCTTTGATGGCTGGTCTTGGTCTAAATTCAATGTCAAATTCGTCAAATTCGATGGTTCACTTAACCAATCTTTCAGACATATTAGGCTTCTGTAATATAACTTTTAATGGTTAATCCATCAAAATAATTATCCTCTGTGCCTGGAAATATGGTCGCAATTTTCTGACCGAATAGACGAGTGCCAATGCAACTTTTTTAATAAATGTGTAACGGGTCCCTACGTCAGTTAATGTCTTACTAACATAATAGACTGACTGTTCCACATCTGAATGTTTCTGAATCAAAATCGAACTAAATGCTAGCTTTGATGCTGTTAAATAGAGGTATAAATCTTCCCATTGTTTTGGCAAAGCCAACAAGGGAGGACTTGATAAATAGTTCTTTAATTCATGGAAAGCATCCTCGCAGTCTATTGTCCAAATGAAGCCATTGGATTTTATCCATCTCAAAGCTCTGAAGAAAGGAAGATACTTTTCAGCAGACTTAGCCAGAAATCGAGACAAAGCTGCAAGTTTTCTAGTCAACCTCTGAACATCTTTCGCCGTCTAAGATGGAGCCATTGTCAATGATTGCTTTTACTCTTTCTGAATTGGCTTCAATCCCTCATTGGGATATTATGAAACCTAAGAATTTTTCGGAAGACATTCCGAAAATGATGTGGTCGGATTGAGTTTCATTTGAAGTTTTCGAAGTACCTCAAAGGTTTCACTCAGATCTTGAATATGATCACCGATAGTTTTACTCTTTACGAGCATATCGTCCACGTATGCTTTCATGTTTCGTCCAATCTGAGTCTCGAACATTTTGTTTACAAGTCGCGGATACGTGGCTCCTGCATTCTTTAAACCAAAAGGTATGATCTTAAAGCAATATGTGCCTTGATCGGTCATAAAGGAAGCATGTTCTTTGTCATCTGGACTCATTATAATTTGATTATATCCAAAATATGCGTCCATGAAGTTTAACAACTCATGTTCTGATGTGGAGTCCATCAATAAATCTATTATGGGTAACGGATAACTATCATTTGGGTATGCTTTATTCACGTTGATAAAATCTACGCACATCTGTCACTTTTCATTGCTTTTATTCACGAGCACCACATTGAAAAACCATTCAGGATATTGGACTTCTCTGATAAAATCAGCACTTAATAACTTTTTCACTTCTTCACGAATAGCAATAAGTTTTTTAATCTCCTTCGCTTCTGCCTTACAGGATTATGTTTAGAATCAAGGCCTAGCTTGTGGATCAAGAATTCCGTTGGGAATCCTGGCATGTCAGTGGGAGACCATGCAAAGGCATCCGCATCATTTCGGAGAAAGGTAATTAGTTGGTCTTGCATATGCTTAGAAAGTGAGCTTCCAATTTGTATACATTTTTTTGGATCATTGGGGTCTAGAGGGGCCTGACCCGTCGTCTTACCAGATTGGACTTGTTATAGAGTTGCTTCATCCCGGTAATCAAAGTCCTCAACTTGCCAGTCTAGAGCTATTTGGGTAATTTGAGACAAATAAGATGTTCGGCCAACTATTTGATCACCCAGGACCTCTCCCACATCATAAGGAGTTATGAATTTCCTTTTTAAGTGTGGAATAGAGGTTACGGCTCCAAAGATAGATAGGCACGGTCTGTCTAAAATGGCATTGTAGACAGAAGGTAGATCAACCACTAGAAAAGTAAGAGTATGAGAAGCGATCTTGGGTATGTTCCCAAGGTAATATCTAATTGTATAGTTCTTTAGACGGACACCGGTTCATTATTTAATCCATAAATAGGTCATTTGTAGGTTTAAGTTGACTATTTTTTAATCCCAACTTAAAATACGTATTAAGATAAAGTAAATTGTTAGAACTTTCATTATTTATAAAGACTCGTTTCAGTTGTCAATCTACATTACTATTAGAAACAAGTGCTAATACAATTAAAAGATCAGAATGAGAAAGTTGTACATGTGACATATCCCTTTTGCTAAAACTAATTACGTCATCTATGGTCTCCAACCTCAGCTTCTTTTCATTGCCTTCGTTATCCTTTGGTCGATCTAGAGTGCGGCCTTTCAATGGTTTGGTTGATATCATGCTAATCATATCGACTGCTACCCTATTCTTCGGATGCTGCTGTTGTTGATCATGCCTTCCATCTCCTCTTTCTCCGAGAGTCTGTTCTAGATCATTCAGAAACTTGGTGAAGTGTCCCTTTTGGACGAGTTCCTCAATTTTCCTTTGCAAAGTTCGACATTCCCCTATATATAGTGGCCAGGAGATCGATGATAATTATAGTACTTGGATTGATCTCCTGCTTTCGGGTTCTTGGCCGATTTCGACCACTTGAGGAATTTTTCTCCTCGGATTTGTATATGAATGTTTGTCCGGGAATTATTCAAAGGAGTCAAATTTAAAGATTTGAACTCCCTTCGACCCCCTAACTCGATCCTAGACTGCTTTCTTGAGTCACGAAAGTCAACACAGTCTCCATTTCTCTTTCTTCCATTTGTTGGTCCTTACTGTGCGTGATCTGCACAACCTGACTTTTTTGCTTTATTTGCTTCTTCTGCTGTTATGTACGCACGGGTGATAGTTTTCGTCTCACAAAACGTCTTTGGGTTCTTATGAGCAAGATGTTTAAAAAAATTTGCCTTGCTCCATAATGGAAATGAAAGTATTCAGTTTCATTTCATCAGTGAGCCATGGAATCCTTCAGGTTTCCACTGTAAACCTTCCTAGAAAACTCTTTAAACTCTCCCTTGGCTCTTGCTTGATACGAGCCAAGTGCCAAGGTTGTTTTTCAATCCTCTGATTGGAGGCAAATTGAGTTAAAAAACTGTCAGCCAACTCTTCAAATAGCCGGATTGAATTTGGTGGCAATCTATGAAACCAAATCTGGACATCTCCCTTGAGCGTCATGGGAAAATATTGGCACATGGCCATTTTGTCTAAACCGTGAAAACTCAAATGTGTACGGAAGTGATCAAGATGATCCATGGGATCAACACTTCCTTAATAAACATCCAAGGTTGGCATCTTAAATTTGTGAGGAAGCGGATATGTTTGAATCTCTATTGTAAATGAAGATCTTCTCAAATCGGCAGAAGGTCCTGCGTTTCTTCCAAACACATGATCCCAAATCTTCTCAACATTTTCCTCTACCTGAGGAACTGCTGCTGATTTTTTTTCATTGAGGAAATTCCTCATTTTCGTGTGTTGAGGCCTGGTAGGGTGGTTACTTTCTTCTGCCGGCTGTATATTACCGTATGCCCCTTCCTGGTCCTGGGTTTGCGGTCATCCCGGGAGTAGCATGGATTACATTGTTTTAGGACTTCTTCTTGAGATTTTGGGCCTAGTCAGCCTTCTAATCGTGATTGACCTCCTCCTCTCTCGTTTGAGGTCATTATCATTTGGTTTCCTGACTGCTCAATGTTTCTTGTTGGGCATCTCTTCATTTGATTTATCCTTTTTGAAGTAGGAGTGCCTAGGGTTGAAACTGCTCCTTGCTTCTGCCGACTCAGATGTCCACAAAGGGTGTGGATTGCCTCGACCATGTTAACTATTCGATTATTTAGTGCAAGAATTAAGTCCATTTGCTGGTCCTCCCCATGACTACCTATTGGAGGGTTGTTGCCTAGGGAGGTAGCATCATTTGTAGGAGCACTTGTGTGTGTTCTGGTGTTAACCATCATTGTGTATGTAATATGATAAAGTAGGCCTTTCAATCGCTTCTTACAGATAGCGCCAATAATGCGTTTTGAGATTCGAATTTAAGACGGATATGGATTCAACCTTCAAATCTCTTTACCCGGTTGACTTGAAATGTAAATCAAAATTAACTGCAATGCCTGGGCCTTGGGACTAATTTGGCCCATTTCATGCCAAGCAGAGAATTACTTCACTATTGAGCCTCCTTTTTAATAAGCTCTTTCCATTTGGGCCAGCCCAGTTTTAACCGTGCTCATCAAACGTGTAAAAAACATTGAGTATGCCACAGTCAAAAAGAAAATTAAAATATAATTTTAATATATTATTTTAAAATTTGAATCAACAAATTAAATAAATATAATATTTTAAGATAGAGGGCCTCAATTATATACATGCATCCCTATCCTGTAAGAGCTGGGGAGTTTTATCTTTTAAACATAAAAAAATTATATTTTTATGAGTTTAAACTGTTTTTTTTAAATAAATATTTATAATTTAATATTTAATTTAATTAATTTTTAATTTTTTAATAAATAAATAAATTATAATTATTTATTTAAAAATAAATAATTTAAATTAAAAAAAATAATTTCTATTTTTTTTAAGAAGCAAAGCCCCCATGTGCATATTTTTAATCTTCAAAATTAAATAAAAAATTTAGTAATAGAAATTTAAATATATAACAAATAATATATAGTATTTTTTATAATTGTTTTTTAAAATATTAATTAAATTTAATAGTAAAAAAAAATTCTTTTCATAATTTTAAATTTCATGACCCACCCCTAATCCCACAGATAGCGGGCTTAAGCCCCGAGCGCAACATAATGGGGGTTTTGCGCGCGCGCTCTGCCATCCTTTCCACTAAAATCGAACGCGAATCTGTTGATTCAATTTAAGGCGTGGAAGCCATCTGAACTGTGAAATTTGTCTGCTAGGTTTTATTCGAGATTCTCTCTTCAATTATGGCGTTTCTTCATTCTAGTTTGGCGATCGGTGCAATCAATTTGATTCTTCGAATATATTATGCAACTTTGTAGTAATTCATTGTAGATCTCAGTCCCAGCATTATGCTTCTCTGTCGCCTCATTCTAGCCCTAAGTTAGATAATCAGAAATCGTAATGTTGAATTGTGGGGTTCTATTGTCCTTGAGTATGGACAGTGGATCAACATGCAATTTTTTCTTGTTATTTATGTTTATGTGCATGCGGTGTTGATGTTTTCTTTTTGTAATTTGGCTCTATTTTCTTCTGTAAGTGTGAAGTCTTTAAGTGATGAAAATTTCACATGCTATGTTGAAACTTCAAGGGATGCCCTATCAGATCTGAAATTTTAAGTTTGAAATCTTGATATTTCCAACGCTTTGCCGAAATTTTAACAGCTGCTGAAACTGTAAGCTTGAAGTTTAACAAGAAGGCGGTTCCCCTAAGCTTTGGTGTTGTATCTATTCCTTTACCTCCTATGCTAGAGCTAGTTCATGTAGTGAACTATCTTCAGTTATTATCACTTCCTATTTTGGTTTCAGCTTAATTGTCTTAATCGTTTGATTGTTGTGACATATTTCATACACTTATGAGGAACTAGAAGATATTAGGGGAATGCTAGGGCTTATTTGAGACATGATAAGACATCATTTTCTTGTGGGAATAACAGCCTGTGTTTCATCTTCAAGGGTTATAGATTCAAATTGCTAATGTAGTAAGTTGCATGAGGACAGCCTGTCTTCCTATTACTATTGACAAGATTGCAACTTCAAGGACAGTTGTTGTGGGTGACCAACAAAAGAATAACTTTTTTCCTGAATTTGGGGGTAAAGATAAGCAATGGAATGGCAGGATGCTGTCTGCAGAGGAGCGGAAGCAGTGTTAAATATTCTACCCAATTCTTCAATCTCTGTGGCTTATCATCCTGACTTTGGCCCCCATAATGAGCTGCTGCTTCTTGAGCTTGATGAGAAACTTCTCCCAGATGTTCTATGCCAAAGGTAAGCTTTTCAGATGACTCGGTTACTGCAAATGCCATTGTATCTTTGTTTCTTTCTTAATGGGCCAACTATTCCCTCTTTCTCTGATTTAAAGGGGGATAATGAAATGAAAAGCAAAAAAGAACCCCTAGGTGGTTGAAGGGGCTAGCGGCAAGGTGTCAAATTGTCACAACCCGGGATTACGATGCTGGAAAACTTACTTCTATACAACTCGATGCAAATATCTTAATTTTCAACAAAGCATCAAATTATGTTAAAACAATTTTAGATTTGTTACAATATTTCAAGGATGCTAGATTAATTTACAAAATATCAACAAAAGAAACTCAACTAAGAGTTTAACTAGTACAAATACAATATGCAATCTAAACTGTGAGATCCTCCATCGCCAAAATCTCCGAGAGGGACATAATACTTGCTAATAGGGGGAAAAGGAAACAATGAGAGTAAGTTGAATGTCAAGCAAGTAAATTTATGATTCAAGAATGAATATAACAACATAAAATAATTATATATAAGATTCAAAAATATGATGCGATAGAAAAAGAATCTCAAGTTATGTTCCGACACCATCAATCAATGTACTACCACCTCTCCATTGGTGGGGACTACATCATGTATTTTCGCCTGCATATGATTATAGTTGGAAATGTTTCAACTTCAACTTATAAATAATTTTCAATTCCATATGATAGTTTATATTGGAAATATAAGTAATCATGACAACATATCAAAATGTTAGCAATATTAATGGAATGAATTTAGTTTTGTCTAAGGTATTCCACAGTAAGGATCTTCGGGTCTCATCTTCCCAAATTGTTTAATGTCTACACACATTGTACTTAGTCTATTCATAAGGAAAAATATGGTGATAAAAATTTAAAGAAAAAGCGGCCAATGAATTTTTTGAAAGTATAAATAAATTTTAAGGAGAAAAGACCATATTTTTAGCCGGACTTAGAATTTTGAACACTTCCATGTGTAAAGCTTTTAAAATCTACTTTTGCACTAAATATTTTTTAAATCTTGATTTAGACCAAGGTTGAGCTCCATGCCATGCCACGTGACCCCCATCAATTTATATCAATAATCTACTAAACTGGTAATTTTGTTATTTAGCCAAAATTTGAAATATTTATTTTAAGTTTTTGACACTTAACAATTTTATTGTTTCTAATTTTTACTTTATCTTATATTTATCAACATGATTAATTTAATCATACTTTTAACTATGGATTCGGTTTATCTTTCCATTAGTTATATCATTATTTTCTCAATAGCTTCTTAAACATAAAATCAATGGAGATTAGTTTAGGCACATTTCATACTAAGAATTAATATGGCCATGAATTTCACCATAAGATTTAAAAGATCAACTTAATCTTTAAAATTACTTCTACAACTTGACCTTAATTCAATAAATACTTAAACCAAGAAATTAATCATGATATATTATTGTTAAGTCTCTTACTTGCAATTTGGTCCCCTTAGACGAAAATTTTTAATAAATTTTAAAATCACTTAATCACTTGAAATCTTTTAAAGTACTTGTTGAAATTTCTCATGCAATACTTCATCATAAAACATTTCATTAAAATTTTCATTATATGTCTTCTTCAAATTAATGAATCGTCTTGTTTCATTACTTCTTAAACAATTTAACTTATAAAAACTTGTTTTCCTTGTATATTTCTTCTATAACATATTAATTTATCATGTAACAATTTTATGGATTTCTTAATTTTATCTTAACACCCATTTGACCACCTGATTGTTTACAACATAAATTCCATGAGTTAGACTATAATTTTTACATGAATTTCTTATGATTCAAACATGATTTTTCTTATACTAACATATTAACCCATTTTCAAAGTTGCCATTATAACTTCTTTATTTATTTATTATGGACTTACAAAATTAGAAGTTAAAAAACTGTAGATCATAAAATACTTAATTTCTCCAAGATAGCTTCTCCTTTATAAAATCTCACTCAAGCTGTCTGCACTCTCTCTTCACTCAATTTGATTGAGATAGACTATGGTGGAGTTTAAGGCTCCAAATAAAGCTTATTTGTAATGCTCTTGTGAGTCTTCTTCACTTGCTACCTCATAGGACACTTATAGAATTGAAATTATGTACCAAGAATACCTTGCAAGCATGCATCTTCTATATCCATGCATAAAAACACCTAGCAATGTAAGTTTCCACTAACTCTCCTACCGTATAATGGCTTGACACCATAATTCCCTCTAAAGCATGAACTTTTCCATAATTTTTCGCTAACTCTCAAATCTTGAATGGGCTCCTAAGACTTCCCGATGTTGAAGTAATTCAGCCAAAAAAATGTATCAAAATTTATTAGGCATGGAGGTAAAAATCAACTCTAGTAGTCAATTATGCCTTCGTTTAGACCAGTTGGCCCACACATGATAAAATCTATTAGGTTATGCAAACTAATTCCACTTACGTTAATCAAGTATAATTTCAAGTAATGAAATAATCCATGTTAAAAATAAAAGCCTTTTAAATATGTCCAGAGAACCATCAAAATCAATGTTTAACTTATACTCGAAGAATGGTATCACACAAATATTGGCATTTCCACGTGTACAATTGTTGTAGATTTTCGATTTTGTGAAGGTTATGAAGTTAAACATTAGATGGGTACTTGGATGCGTGACACGTGCTACATGTCGTGGTGCACATGTGCTAATGTCACAATTGAAGTTGGTGTTGCTAATTTTATTAACTAATTTAACTTTTAACTATCATTTCAACAAACTTAACTTCCAATCACCATCTACTTAGACGTATGTTTCTTATGCCGTTTTTTGTCCATAAATAGACATATGTCATAAGTTTTGGATAAATACAAATTTGAACAAAATTTAGACTTTTTAAGTAATTATTTATTCATAAAAATAATTTTTTTAGTGTTAGACAATTCTGTTTTCATTATAATTTCGGGTTGATTTCGTTAGTGCGAAGCATAATCAAACAAAGGGTTCATTATATCCCCGATATGATTTGCTTGAACTCTGACTTGTAGGGAATGATAGGCCTCAAGGAAATTGACACTATTATGTGGCTTGAAGCTATTCCTTTAGACATTCTTTTGAATAATACATATTTCTTTTTTTCAAAAATTATTTATTTGTCCAAGAACAATATGCCACTGGGCTAATCAAATCTTCCATTGGACGATAGTTTTCTGCATCTAATCTGGCGTATGGTTGTTTCTAGGGTCACTCTGAGAGGACAGCCAGATGAAGATGCAGTTTTTTGTACTAGCACGAAGACTTATGCTGTCAAGTTTGTAGGAACATCCAATTCAGTATTTCTCATCCCCCCCTCAAGTCTGTCAGTATTAGATGAAGATCCCCAATACGACACTGATAAATATAAAGACGGGCATGCTGTAGCATCTGTTATCAAAATATCCCCTGGTAACATGGAGCTTATCGAAGTTGCACCCATGCTGGACAGATTGAAATTGCTTCTCTCTGAGAATCCTTTGGGATTATCTGATCTGTCCGAAATAATGTTGGCAGCAGATAGGGAGAGAGGTGGTAGTGTAGGGCTATATACGTGGGATGATCTTGTTGAGCAAATCCAGGCGAGTGACACGGAACTAAAGTTAGGGTTGGAAGCACTTTCTGGTGTAGAAATCAATGGTTACTGGAGGCTTGTGGATGAGAAATGCATGGACTCTGTCCTGAACATGCTGTTGAACAATGCAGTATTGTGTGAGTGGTCTTTCAACGCGTTATCTGAAAATGAAGTTGTAAACATGCTCGAGTCAGATGGTTTTCCAAGTCAAATTGTAATCCACTGTTTGCATGTTTATGGAAGTAAAGTGAATGAGAGTTTAGAGAATGAATGTGTATGGAAATTGGATGAGAGGTGTGTCTGTGCGCATTTTGCCAAAGAAATCTTGAGAGGTGGGAAGATGAAGATGGAAAAGTTTCTGGAGGAATGGATGCGGAAGGTTCCGTCTAGGATGAGGGCAAGTCTTGACATGTTGGAAGGTGAAATTTTGACAGAAAAGCTGGGGATTGAAACATGGGTTCGGGCCTTTAGTGCCTCTTCTCTACCCTACAACCCAAGAGAGCGTTTTTCCATTCTTTTTCGTGAGAGGTCAAAATGGGAGTGGAAGGATCTACAACCTTACATCAGGTTATATTTTTTCACAGTTGCCTTATTTTCGTGTCACAAATGCTCAATCTATGAAAATAATCCAACTTTCTCGCTTTATATTTTATCTTCTATTTCGTAGGGATTTAAGAGTACCAGGCCTTTCTTCAGAGGGATTGCTTCTCAAGTACACCCGAAGAACACAGCCAACCCTCGATGCTGATCCCATTTTTAGTGCAAGATAAGAGTGGACATCCCTCTCCTTTCGGTTTCAAACGTTATACTGATCTCTAGATGCCTCTCCGTTCCAAGTGGGGTTGGGTTGCCTCATGTAGCGGCTTCTTGCAAAACCAAAAGACTTGAAAATGATCTATCTGAGCAGTCAGTGTCAGCTTTGATTCAAGATTTCTGGTTTCCTATCTTGGGTTTTCATATGGCATTTGCTTTAAATTTCTGTAGTGCATCCAATGACCAAATACAATCGGTGAAACTGATATAGTATTATGAAGTTGTATGCTTAATGCGTTTAGACGAAATTGAGATTCAGCTAATCTTAGGCCATTTTAGTGTCCTAATGGAGGGCCTGCAACAGCAAAAGGAAAGCAAATGGTCATGCCCGAGGGAATGCTGAAATGCTTGAATCCTCACGGCAAAAAAAAGGGACAGAGTCTTAGCGTCTGGTTACTGTAGCTCGGCCTGAATGCTCATGACAAATGCCAACCAACCAAATGCTAGAATGGGAAGTTACCCATTTCCACCTGCACTCACTTCTGCACCATTCTGCAGTTGCAGAGAATGTTTAGTTATCATAAAGAAAGAGATGTGAAACTCATTGACTTATTCTCACAGCAAAATGCAACTTTGAATCGATCAAATACTTCTTAGACCACGTGTTGAAAACCTCTCCATCTTTTGATATTTATAATATTTCCATTAACTGGGAGCAAGCTGAAGGGGTCAATTTACCACTTTTGAATGGAGGCAGAAGGATATGGGGCTCTTGAAGTTGCCATTAAAACTCAGCTTAGAATGGTATGATTTATAAGATCAAATAAATATAACTTAATGTGTTATTATAATTCTAATTATTTAGATTGTCATAACAAAATTTTAATTATTAAAAGTATAAAAAATTTATTAAAAATAAGAAGACTTTAACAAAATTGAAGAATAACATAAACCCCTTGTGGATCCCTCTCAACGATTTTATTCCAAGATTTTGTTAGGGAAGGCTATGAAGATGGCATTTCTATTGTTGTTGATCGAAATGTCGGTGTCTTTCGGGCATACCAATTGTAAGAAGACAGATTCCATAATTTTAGAATACAATAATAGTATTTGGAGAATTTATATCAAATAAATTTTAGAAAATTTATTCATCATTCAAGAAGTTTTATAATAACAAATTTAGACTTGGTCCATAATACTTCGACCAAAAAAAAGATCTGTAAATTATTATTTAATTAGAAACTAATATAAAAGGAATAAAATATATTCTTTAGAAGAAAAATATTTTAAATTATAATTTTTTGAAACTTTCTAATATCATGAAAATAATTTTTAATATCTTGAAAATCTTTATAAAACTTGGGAGCAACAAGAACAAATCCGCCGGCTATTAAATAAACTCCTGCCGGCATAATTTGCCTCTTGATGCTTTAAAAAGACACCATGGCCACGCAATGAATATTAATCCATTAATTCATCTATTTTATTCACTAATCCTTTAGCTTAATCAAAGAAAACTTCAACATTATTATGCTAATCCCTTCCATTAGTTTAACAAAATTAAATCATTATGGACTCCGTCATGCAAATACAAAGGCCAAGCCAAGTCATGCAATGAAAAGCACGATCTTCCTGCATCGTAAGATTTAATTTTTTTTTTCTAATATATATTTTTTACTATAATCTTTTTTCCCGGTGATATTCTATGCTGAATATCGAAATAGTCTTTGTCAGCGGTAAGAGTGAGAGAGAGTCAATAGGCTTAAATTAGCAACTACGTATATGCGCGGCAGATTAGTGCAGGGAATCAGCAAGGCATCGGCGACCACTTCAAATCAAGTTGGCAAGAACGCTTACGCGTCTGGATTCATCGGCTATAAATAGTCTGGGTTTAATCAAGACAACAAAACAACATAGAGAGCCAAGCAAGATCCATAGCTGCATGTACGTGAAGGCTTTAAATAGAATGAAGGCGACGGAATCAGTTCAGAAGCTCGCTGCATGGATGGCGTTCTTCGCCATGACTTGCATGGTGGCCTACGCAACTGATCCTACGCAGCTCCAAGACTTCTGCGTTGC
>JAOVVI020005502.1:0-14424 GCA_028571085.2 Nepenthes alata
GAGGGTGGTCAACTGGACAGGTTGTTTCGTGTTTTCTAGTTTGCGAAGCCGGAGATTCCCCATCGTGATGCTGATGCAGCACTTATCTCCACCGTTCGATTGATTTAGATTCTCAAGTACGGAAACTGAAGCTGGATCATGGCCATGGCCACGATGATCACAGTAGTGATGTTGCTCTTACACGTCGGGGAGCCCTACGACGCCGTGGAATCCACGGTGTAAATTTACTTTAGGAAAATAATTTCGACAAATTAATAAATTTATTATCTATATGAGTTTTTTTTTGTATTAAATAATCAGACTTTAATAGACAAAAAATGTAATTCTATAAAACACTCAACAAAATTATTTAATTAACAAATTATAATTCGTGCCCATCTCTCAGTCTACATGCAAAATTAAATTATAATTCACATTCTCTCGTGCCCATTTTGCAGTCCACTTGTAAAGAAAAATTGTGCTCGCACCTCCATCACATTTTAGTACACTCTATAATATATGATATGACACAATTCATTTATAAGAATAGTGAGAACTACTTAATTATAAAGTCAATCTCTAGGGTGTATTTTTATTTAATTTTTTTTATTTTTCGTTATATTTATTTTGTTCATTGTTAGATGTATTGAGAGAGTTGTAATCATCTATTCTTCACTCGATAATTATAGTGAAGAAATTTTGAAATAAATTATTCTAACCGGTACTTTTATAATGGATTTATTCGGTATTTGTTATGTAATTTTTTTTATTTGTTAAAAAGAGTTCTTTATATTAAAAATTGTTGTGCACTATTAAATTTTTTACAATTATAATTTTTATAGTTGATGATTGACGGAAGATTTAGGTCTTATTCCGTTGCGCTAGATTATGTGTATTTAGATTGAATACTAACAGTTTTATTAATATTTTTATACTCATGCATGATTGGTTTAAATCTAGCCCATACTTTATGTAATTTTAAAAATAAATGTTTAAGTTTTATAATTATGAAATCTCTGCTAATTTGCAATACTCTAAATTATTGAATATGTGGTATAAAAAATGTAATTACATTTTTAAATTGTTATATTATATTATAATTTGATACCAAGTATAAATATTATTGACATTATTAAATTTATATTTAAGGTTATTTTTTAAAATATTCTGAAAATAATTTTACCCATATTACCTTTTAATAAGATTTAGAAAAATTTATATAAAAGATGGCATCTGCTTTTAGAATGTTATAGACTCTATTCTTCAAATCCGAAAAACTATCCTTACAATATTATACAAAAATTACGTCTTTATCCCAGTTTATCTATGCACATAAAATGAGAAGTTTTGTTATTTATTTAATAATGAGATGATTGATTTTTTAATTGAATAAGAATTTTTTATTAAAGACCTGACCAATTAGTATAATTGCTATAAATATAATAAAATAGGATAAAGTTATAATTTTTAATATTTGAATAATTTATTAAATATATATAAGGTTTTATGAGACAATATTAATAGTTAGGGATGAGAGAATAGCTAAAAAAGTGGAAATAATCCAATCATGGGGATTGAGAGAAGCTCAGTTTTTTAAAGCAATCGAGATACTTATTTTTTTAAATATATTATTATAATTTAATTATTTTAAAATAATATATTTTAACTATCATTTTTTATTTTTTATTTTAAAAATAATAAATTATAATTATTTTTTAAAAAATAAATAGTTACTATTTTTATAAATAATTGAGTTTTCCCGAATCCAAGGGCATGTGGCAGAGGACTCGAAGGGTAGGAGGAACAAATTAAAGATCCAACTACACATTATGACCTGTAAACCTTATAACCAATTGGTGAGCGACACGTCAGAATGAGAACTAGTGGGTCACATTTTAGTACGATTATTGCCAATGCTCTTGACAAGTGGCTGAACCTCCAAATAGTTATTAAATATTTGTAAAATTATAAACAAATAATTTTTTAATAACTGAACGTCAAATAATGCTAAATATCCCGAAAAATCATCCTACGATAAACTAATTTTATTCATTAATAAATTTAAAATTAAATTTAACTAATTTAATAAATATATAAAATTATTTACAAAAAATAAAGTAATAAAATAAATATTTGACGTTAATTTAAAATATATATATATATATTTAACATGAAACTTAAACATTAGCCAGGGTAAAAATAAAGTTTTATACTTTATTTTTGTAAGGATTGTTTCAAACCTACCAAGTTAGATGAATACAAAATTTAATTTCGAGAAAAAAATAAAGTTGGATGAAAGTTTAATAAGTTAGATAGACAAAATTAATTTCTATAAACAATAAAATATTCTGATGAAATATATTTTTTAGAATAAGTATATAGTATGTGATTATTTTAGTTGTTTATAGAATGATGTATTACATTAATTTAGAATATTATAAGATTTTTTGATATAAATAAATATAAAATTGGGTGTATAATTAATATATCTCTTATATTAATTACATACGTGAAGTTTATTGTTTGCAGTTTGCCATTAACGCAAAAGGATATGAGGGCTGTTTTTATTTTAATTTTTCCAAAATGTGTCACTATTTAAAATTAGGGTAAATATGGCATGTATTTTGTTATCGACAAATTTATATTTGTAAATTCTTATAATTTTTAATTTAAAATCACAGTAATACAACCAATTTAATAAGCTGTTCTGAATATCCTCATATATTATTTGTCGCTTTTTATCATATAATAAAAATATATAAGGTAGTGGCTTGGCTTGGTCACACTTCAAGCAAGTGGGCAATTTGGGATAAAGGGGGCTACTCATCAATCGGGCAAAAGGGTTACTGCAGAAAAACTCTATATCACCAGGGTTCTTTGTGGTATTCTTTTATTATTTATATATGAACATTTTAATTAAAATACTTGTATGTATAAAAAAAACTTTAGATTGTACAGAATAAAAGTATTTTAAATGAATAAATTTTATTGAATGGTGCTGCTGTAATTGATAGTGAATTTGAATTAATTGTAGTATGTTTTGTTAAAATTTTAAAAAAGATGTTCTTTAGCAACACCACTACATCTAATAAATAATTAAAAATGACTGCTACCACTCTAGATTATTTAAATAAATAATTATATTTTAATATTTTTTAAAAATTAAAAAAATTAAATTAATTATAAAATTATAATCATAAATTTAAAAATAGATGATCTATATTTAAAAAATAATACATCTCTATCTCTTTCAGAGATCAATGCCCTCTCGTTCCCCCCATCAACTAGAACTCAATAGCGTTTTGAACATATCTTTTAAATATCTTTAGAACATTATCAAATGATAATATACTATATATTTATTAATATTATGAGACGTATGTAAAAATAAATAAATAATATAATACTTGGTATTGTTTCAAAGATACATGTTAGAATTTTTTAAAATATTTTTTTTGCTATTATTCTGAATCTATCCTCCAGTTTTTTTGTTTTTTTTTTGGGGTCACAATCCCAAAAACAGTAGTGCAATCATTAAGAATATATATATATATATATATATATATATTATCGGCACTTTTCTTTGCCTATATAAAATGGCACTCGCCCATTGCTTCATGAACACCTCGTGGCAGAGCAGCTTCTTATAGAGAGAGAGAGAGAGAGAGAGAGAGAGAGAGATGGCACCATTGATGAGCTTCATTCATCAGCTTCCATGGATTACTATTTTTGGCCTGTTAGGTAGCTGATTAAAATTGAGATATCTGCTCGTCTAATTGTTCTCTCCTTTCGTATTCTTCATCTCCATAATACTCGTTTTTATGAGGGAGGTGCTGCTTCGTAAAATAAAATATTCACCCTTTTTCTTAATTTCTAATAACATTTTTATTTAAATAAACAAATAAAAATATTATTTTACGAAGCAGCATCCCACATTTATGGTTCTTACATGACTGTTGTATATTATCGATTATCAATTAATTTATCATTATGTATTTGTCACTTTGGGATCAGCTACGGACATTACATCCCAACTCTCTCTCTCTCTCTCTGTATATATATATAAACCCATCAGCTTATACAATTATTTTATAATATTTATATAATTTTGTATGTACATAGAATAAAATAATTTTTATAAAAAATAAAAAAAAATTGTCAGAATTGAAAGGTTTCTATCTATAAATAAAAATAAATATATGATTAGAAAAAAACAATTGTATATATATATATATATATATATTTGTTTCCTACTTTTTCCTATACTCCATTCTATATTTTCTTTTAATTCTTTTTATTTAATGCTATACAATTCATTCATTTATTTCAGGTGTACGGCCATTTTAATGTTTTGAAACTCGACATGCATCAATAACAAAAATATCACTTTCCCTCCTCCACCTATCGTCAACTGAATATTGTTCTCCATTTTTGCTTTTCTCCTTCTGTTGCAGGTAACGCAATTTCATTCATGGTCTACCTTTCTCCAATGTAAGCTTTCTTCTTCAATTTTTTCTCTTTTCTACTATCATATATATATATATATATATATATATTAATTAATGATGAATTAATATTGCACGCAGCCCAACATTTCACCAAATATACAAGAAAAAAACCACGGAAGGATTTCAATGTGTCCCGTACGTGGTTGCGCTATTCAGTGCTATGCTTTGGATATTCTATGCGTTTTTTGACACCGACTCTACGTTCCTCATCACCATCAATTCATTCGGTTGCTTCATCGAAACCCTCTACATCTCCATCTTCCTCTTCTATGGCAGCAAAGAAGCTCGGGTTCGTACGGTGAAGCTTTTTAAATTCAGACAAATATATATGGTTCCGTTCGGGAAAAAAATATTTCTGGCGGTTCGAATTTCTCCTTATAAGACCAAAATTATTAATTAATATCATCTTCTCAGTTGATTATGAAAATAAATTGATTCATAATGCAGATATCTACGATGAAACTCATTATGCTGATGAATGTTGGTGGATTTGGATTCATCGTTTTCATCGTGCTTGTCATCACAACGGGTGTGCAGTTGCGCCTCAGGATTCTCGGCTGGACTTGCCTCATTTTCTCCCTTTGCGTCTTCGTTGCTCCTCTCTGCATTATGGTACGTGACCATATATTCAACCTCCGAGACTCGAAATTCATAACTTTACTGTACTCAATTACATGTCTTGTTTGCCATGAGCAGAGGCAAGTGATACGCACCAGGAGTGTCAAATACATGCCTTTTCTCCTGTCCTTCTTCCTCACCGTGAGCGCTGTCGTGTGGTTCTTTTATGGTCTCCTCAAAAAGGACTCCTACGTCGCGGTAAGCAAACTTTATTAACTATTTGCATTTTGCTTCCATCACTTGCTACGACTTAAATTGCTTTCGAACTTGAGAATATATCGTCGGTCCAACAAAACAAATATCATAAAAAACCTAGCACGTATTATTATACTGTCACCCACGGCTGATAACAGTTTGAATACACACATGGCAATTCTTGAGCTTGACATTCAAAATTCTATCGAATCAATGTAACATTGTTTATATAATACCACGTTATAAAATTTCTTCAACTCCTCAATATATTAACCTTTTTTTTTTTTTTTACTTTTTTTGGGTATTATGTGCAGATTCCAAACGTGCTTGGCTTCAGCTTTGGGATAGTCCAAATGGTCTTATACGCAATATACAAGAATTCTAAGCACATCATGGAGGATTCTAAAGTACAAGATCTGCCGGAGTTAACCTCCGATCAAATTATTGACGTGGTGAAGCTGAATTCAATAAATATGGGTTGTCGGGAAATAAACGCCGTCGAGCTGCCGGAGATAGCAGCGGTAAATAACGACGAGGGGACTTGCACCATCGAGATCCACAACGTGCACCAGCCAGCGGAGGAGACCAAGAAGACCAGTGTTGAGGAAGAGGTGACGGCGGCGAATCTAACTTTAGCAGCTTATTAGAGTCTTTCGAGCTGGCATGTACTCTCGCCCTCATGAAGATATCTAACCTTTCTTTCTCCGTTTCTCTGCCTTCTTTGTACTTCGTTGATTAAAAGTTTGCAATCTGTTCGTTAATTAATGTGTCTAGGTTGATTATATAACAATATGTTTAATTAGTCGTAATCGGCTAATTGCTTTTGTTTTTTTAGGCTTATCTTTTTCTATGGTGACTCTATTTGAGATAATATTGCTTTGTATGTTTGATAAAGTTTTCTTTGTGTTGCCACGATTGACGGACCACATAATTTTGCAATTAAGCTTTTAATATCTACTAATCATTTAATTATCTAAATACCCATGTTATTTGATTAGCTAAAAGTAACACGATAATGATAAATAGCCTATAGACCAACCCGTATGCCATCGATTAATCTCCTAAATTATATATTATTTGAATTTTATCTGTATTAATCTATATTATGTCGAAATGAATTTTTAAAATAAATTTTTTTCAAAATTATAAAATATTATATAATTTAATTTATACGTAGGCCGTTCTCAAGGATGAAATAGCAAGTTGCCTCTGCTATTTTCTAGTTAAAATTTGAATATAATATAAAAATTATTATTATTATTAAAATATTAATATCTATTAAATATTAATTTTAATACAAAAAATTTAAAAATAATTTTTAAAATCTACATCACTCCCATTTGATTTTTTAAATCTAACAAAAAGGGACTGCCCCAAATGTACTGTTTTGCTTTTTGCGTGGCAGCGTCTTTGGGGTCCTAAGGGAAACTTGCTTCTACTGTATCTTTTATTAGCTAGATTTAACAAATTTAAAACTCTAAATTCAAATTTTAAATATTTATTTTAAAATTTTTTTATATTTTAAATTTAATATTTAATAAATAATAATATTATAAAAATTATTATAAAAATATAATTATATTTAATTTTTTTTATTTTTAAATCTTAATCATTAGATTAAAAATCAATAACTAAATCCAAAAACATAAAATCGTACTTCTTCTGAATAGAAATTGGATCCCCAGTCCCATCAAAATCATACGGAGTGGATGTGATAAGAACAAAATTGGTGAAGCACACTAGGACTAGCACGTGACACTCATGTGCAACGGCATATAATTCTAAGTTGAAGTCCTCCGAGATATAAAAATTGATCAAAAATTAATTTTTAGTTGGATAAAAGAAATTAAGGTAGTATTTGTATACGTAATTTTCTTAAATTCAAAAAAATCTAAGACAGCATACAAATAAGACTTTTCAATTGTGGCATCATATCAAATATATTTATGAATATATATAGATAAGATAGTGTGACATTTTTATCAATCGGTCCTCTAAAATTTTTAGTCAGGCAAAATTAAGAGTAGCATTTGAATGGGGTTTCTTAGATGTCTTTAGGTAAATAATCATTACTCCAAATGTGCAACATGAAAATTATGGCAAGTTGTCTGGGATAAGATAGTTTTATTATATGATATTATATAAGGTTACATTAAATTATATAATAAATTTCTATGGATTTCCACCAAGGGCACCACGTTAACCTCTCCCAAACATTACTAATTAATGTAAATTAACCATTCACTACTAAACTAATTATTCCAGAAATTATCAAAGCATATCAGCCATGGCATAGCGAGTGGTCTTTGGGTTTAAATTGTGAATTATGCACACCTTTGGATTTTGCTTCTTAATCATGTGACTATATTAATCGCGTAATTATCTGTACAAATAAATTGAAAAAAAAAATTGACCGTAATGGGTACTGTGATCTATGAAAGTAAAGCTCTCATCAATAAGATTCATCCCAAGAATTATTAAAGAATAGGAAAACTTAGGAAAAAATTGAATAAAACGGGGAATAAGAGCTTAACATGGAACATGTCTTTCAATTTATACAATGGATGCTCTCCAATGATACCGGCCGAATGCCCTACTCAGAAAATAGCAAGAATATATGTTGTCTTATCAAATTGCAATGTATGTTGGATTATATGTCACTCCCGTGTGCGTCAATACTCGTTTTTATATTTCATTCGGTAGTCTTGATGAGATTACACGGATATTGTATTGATATAAAGGATTGGCTAGAAGTGTTGATCCAAAGGGAGAGCACTCGAAGCGTGGTCGAGGGGCGCTTGACGCGACGAATCTAGTAGTTGGGTGCATGAGGGAAGCGTAAGGCATTGATTCCAGATGGCGTGTTCAAGGTGAGTTTGTGGGGTTGTTTCTAGTGGCACTTGTACTCAAGGCTTGCCTAATGGACGCTTGAGCACGACTTACAATATAAAACCGCATTGATGCGTTTTTAGAGTCAATCACTCATATTTTTTTAAAATTTAGAGCACTGTTTTTAAGAGAAACATAAGAAAAAGAGAGAAAAATGGAGAAGAGAAAAATTTGAGTATTCGATTGAATTTTAAATCGTATTTTAATCTTCATTGATCTTTGGTATGCTTTTTTTGGAGTTGAAAATTGTGAGGTTACACATCAGATAGGGAGAAAAATATAGCGTGATTTATAAAGGCGTGAATACCTCTTTCTTGTGGACGCGTTTTGGGGGCCGTGGGCCTGCCAAGAACAAAATCGTGCGGGTTGAGCCCAAAGCGGATAATATCCACATGTGGGTGCCCGGAGACGTTAAAGTGGTATCAAAGCCAGGACTCGGGTTCGGTGTGCCAATGAGGACGCTGGCCCCCTTTGGACTGTAGAGTCTCAAATTAGATTGGAAGAGGGCACGAAGCGCGCCCTTATAGAGGCGTGGATACCTTTTCCATGGAGACGCGTTTTGGAGGCGGTGGATGCCGTCTGCTAAGAACAAAATCGTGGGCGTGCCTGTGTGGCTGCTAAAGCAGACAATCTCTCCATGCGGGTGCCTGGGGACGTTACAATTGGTATAAGAGTTGCCATGCCTTTGACCCAACTCACGAGAAAGGAGACCAAGTTCATATGCACCGAGGATTGTGAGCGAAGTTTTCAAGAACTTAAGGTGCGACTGACAACCGCTCCAGTCCTGACCATTTCTGAAGGTTCCGGAGGATTCGTGGTCTACTCTGATGCATCCCAATCAGGGCTAGGCTGCATCCTGATGCAGCAAGGAAATGTAATTGCCTATAAATCTCGACAGCTTAAAGTTCATGAAAGGAACTATCTGACACATGATCTTGAGTTAGTCGCGGTGGTCTTTGCTTTAAAAATTTGGCGGCATATCATTTCCAAACTAATGGGAAATCTGAGTGCACAATCCAAACACTGGAAGATATGCTGAGAGCCGCAGTGTTAGAGATGAAAGGTAATCGGGATGACGATCTGGCTCTTGCTTAATTTGCCTACAATAACAGTTACCAGACGAGTATTGACATGGCACCGTTTGAAGTATTATATGAAATAAAATGCCGATCCCTTATCCATTGGGAAGAAACAAGTGATTGACGACTCCTTGGCCCTGAAGTCATCCAAGAGACTTCTGAAAAAGTTAAAATGATTCATGAAAGATTGAAGACGGCTCAAAGCCGGCAGAAACATTATGCGGATCGCCGGAGATCAGATCTGCATTTTGCTATTGGCGATTTCGTCTTTTTGAAAGTCTCACCGTCAAAGGGGACTTTTAGATTTGGTCTCAAGGGCAAGATGAAACCAAGATTTATTTGCCCATTTGAGATTTTAGACAAAGTCATAGAAGTGGCTTATCGTCTGACTTTGCCACCTAATTTATCTGAAGTCTCGCCGTCAAATTTATCTGAAGATTTATGCGGATCGCCGGAGATCAGATCTGCATTTTGCTATTGGCGATTTTGTCTTTTTGAAAGTCTCTCCGTCAAAGGGGACTTCTAGATTCGGTCTCAAGGGCAAGCTAAAACCAAGATTTATTTGCCCATTTGAGATTTTAGGCAAAGTCAGAGAAGTGGCTTATCGTCTGACTCTGCCACCTAATTTATCTGAAGTGTACAATGTGTTTCACGTCTCTATGGTTCAAAAATATTTGCACGACCCAACTCATGTGATCGCCCATGAGCCCTTGGCTATTGAGGAAGATTTATCTTATATTGAAGAGCCAGTGCAAATTTTAGGACAAAGGGATCAAGTGCTCCGATCAAAGACTATTCCCTTAGTGAAAGTCTTGTGGCGAAATCACTCCCAAGAAGAGGCTACCTCGGAGCGAGAATATGAAATTCGAGCCAAGTATCCCCACCTCTTCAGCTAGAACTGTATTCTCTTTAAATTTTGAGAAAGAAATTTTATAAGGGGGTAGAATTATAAGGAAATAAATTTGATCAATAAAAGAGTTCATTCCAATAATTTCAAATCCAGTCCAAAGATTTAAATTTTTATCCGAGATACCTCATTAATTTAGGAGATTTATCGCTAGACTCGGTTCGTAACTAAGAAAGTTACAGTTGATCAAATTTGTGTCCCGAGGAATCCGAAATCACCCCGAAAGCCGGCGAAACATCTAAACAATGACTTAACCAAACTTAATGATTGAAATTAATATTTAGAAAAACTGAAAGCAGCTAAATTAAATTAAATAAATTGAAAAGAAGTGTAAATTTAAGGACTAATTAATATCAAAATAAGTAAGTAATTTTTAATATACCCTTAGCAAGTATATTTTAATTAAGGGACACATGTCACCTTCTCATAACCCCATACTAAAAAAATATATTGGAATAAAGAAATGGAAAAAAAAAAGGAGAAGAGAGGGCCAGCCCTCTCCACTCACACGCACGCCCACATGTGCACATAAGAAAAAAAAATATAAAGGAAAGAAAAATAATATTGCATGAAAATTTTATGGGACACATGACACATAATGAGGCTTAACAATTAGAATTCAATAGGTGAGTCATGGAGAGACCAACAACTCACCCCATGCAAAGGGTGAGTCATCCTTGAGTAACCAAGGAGTTGCAATCTTATGGGGCATGTGGCAATCTCTAAAATTTTTTTTACTAATTTATTTATTTAGGGGGACAATAAATAAAGAATTTCACCAAAATAAAGGAGGAAAAATCGGAGAGAAAAAGGGAGAAAGAGAGAGGAAAATCTGGGTAAGCTCCAGCAAGAAGAAGTGAAAGGGGTTGTTTGGATAGAAAGCTTCAAGAATTTTTATAAATTAATTAAGGCAAGAACTCCTATCCTTTTTTAATTTGTTGTTTAATTCTTGATCTTAGCTGAAGTATTATTGATCCAATACCGAATCCATGCTAGAATGAGCAAAGTTTAGCAACATGTCAAAATAGGACTCTGTTGCTGAACTCGGCAACACCTTGCTAATATCCAAATTTTTTCATACCTCATTTGTTCGATCCTTGCCGTGAAATTTTTACTGGAAATACTTCAAGATGTTGGTTAAATCACATATTTTTCTGGAAGAATTATGCTGCACAAAACCGGCCGGTTCGATGGAAAACAACGAGACTGGCATACTGACCCGGCTGAAACAGAGCAGTCATTGGTGTTGAATTTGGCCTCTGTTTTCATCAAGTTCCAGGTCAGTTTAGGCTCCACAAAAATTATGGGAGACTCTTTAATGAACCAAAAGTATGCCATAAAAGTTTCATAATTTTATCGGTTCAACTCTGACCCGTTCAGGCCAAAGAATAGGAAATGTCACTGAACCGGCCAGAAGAAGAACCGTGCTTGAAGATCAGCGCATAACGTTGAACCGAGCATGAATAAAAATGGAAAGTTTATATGAGACGGTCCAAAATTTTGTTCTGATTCAGGAAATGTAAAGAAGATAATGTTTCATGGTGATTTTCCACTGAACCGGCTAGAAAATCGAAGACTGCCACCAAATCGGCTGCAGCACTAATTTGGCAGTTTTGCCAAATTCGAGTGAACTGGCCGGAATTTCATGGATAAACTGATCGTATATGTCATGATAATATAATAAACTAACCAAATATCAAGTGGACCGATCAATGGAGGGGTGAACCGACATCCAAACCCGTGCAAAGAACCGGTTTTGGCAAAAATTGGTTTAGCCCTTGGTTCTTGAGTGAATCAAGGGTCCAGTTCAGACATGAAAAATTTCTTAAGTGGACCGGCCGACCCATTTTGATATATAATGAATCGGTTCACATGATAAAATAAAAAAAAATTTATTAAAATGGCCAAACTGATTGAAAATTTGATAAAATCACTTAATATGACTCATAAAAAAATTATTCCGGCACTTAAAATATTTAATGGCATGATATTTTTACGGTACACGATAATATTATTTTTATGATATATATGTCAAGTTTGTGCATAAGTGGATGCTTAATATGACTATACAAGAATTAAGAATTTTCTCTGAGAAGAGAAAATTAAGAAAAGATGAAGAAGAAGCTTCCACTAAGAAAGTTTTAAATGGTAAGAAAATCAAACCAAGGAGTTTATTTCAGGAGGATAGTATTCTCTGACATGCTTTAGAATATTATAGTGTGGATCGTTATCTGAATATGTATCGCTATGCGATTTATGTAACGTCCCCAGGCACCCGCATGTGGATATTATCCGCTTTGGGTACAACCTGCACAGGTTTGTTTTTGACAAGCCCACGACCCCCAAAACGCGTCCACAATGAAAATGTATCCACGCCTTTATAAAAGCACGCTTCATTCTCCTCCCCATCCGTTGTGGAATCTTACAATCCACCCTCATTAGGGACCCAGCGTCCTCGCTGGCACATCGAATCGGATCCCGTCTCTGATACCATTGTAACGTCCCCAGACACCCGCATGTCAATATTGTTCGTCTTGGACCAAACCCGCACGGTTTTTTTCTTGACAGGCCCACGGCTCTCAAAACACATCCACAAGGAAGATGTTTCCACACCCTTATAAGGCACACTTCGTTTCCCTCTCCATCCAATGTGAGACATCACAGTCTACACCGCTTGGGATCCGAGCGTCCGCACTGGCACACCAAACCGGGCTCTGTCTCTGATACCATTTGTAACGTCCTCGGACACCCGCTCGTGAATATTATCAGCGTTGTCACACAGGCGCACGATTTTATTCCTGGCAGACGGCCTCCACCGCCTCCAAAACGCGTTCACAAGGGAGAGGTCTCCACGCCCTTATAAGTCACGCTTCGTTCCCCTCTCCATCCGATGTGGGACCTCGCAATTTAGGCCCCGTCTATCGGGAGATTGTGTGGAGTGAACATAATCCAGATATCGATCAAATGCTCCGTTAGCTGGTAAGGCCTACTAGCCCTGATTCCTCAAGTTAAGAAAGATAAGAAGTGCCGATAAGATTAAAGAAAAATGTACAAGAAAAAGAAAGTCAATGCATCATAAGAAGGTTTCTAAAAATATATATGTATTTTTACATGTATTATGATTCCTAAACCTCATTATGAATTATTTTAAAGAAAAATATGCATGTCCTTGATTACTATGTTCTTGTTGAGCATTTGGCTCGCTCTCTTGCTTTTTTTTTCTTTCCCCCCAGATGCTAAGTAGGAGTTCATGCCCGACGAACAAGAATAGGAAGAAAAATCTTAGCTTAGTTGTATTTGAAATTTTGTTGCTCTCTGATGATGTATTAGATGTAAATTTTTTAGGTTTTTAGCTAATGTATAAATGTTAATGATGTTTATACTTCTGTAAATATTTTGGTTGTCTTTATACTTTCGCAGTGATCATTATGAGATTTTAGCAGGCATCGTTCCTCATTAGGATTCTGTGCAATGATTAGTAAACGAATCATATCAGCATGATAATAAAGCAATGACCTATTAAATAAGAAGTTAGGACGTGACAGTTTTGGTATCAGTGACGGAGCCCGGTTCAGTGTGCCACTGCGGACGCTGGGCTCCCAAGGGGGGTGGACTGTGATGTCCCACGTCGGATAGAGAGGGGAACGAAGCGTGCCTGGACGTGGATACATCTCCCTTGTGGATGTGTTTTGGAGGCGATGGAGGCCGTCTGCGAAGAACAAAATCGTGCGTCTGTGTGGCAAATCGGACCATATTCACAAGCGGTTGTCCGGGAATGTTACAAAAATAACGTTTTACCGGTTATATTTTTTACTCTTTCGTATTGTACTCATTGTTACTCGATTTATTTGTTATAAAATATATAATCATTATATTTGTAGAGTTTGTGTAACTGAATTGATTACATAGTGAAGATGTTTCGAATATATTGTTCCGCAATTTTTTTCTTTTACTTTTTAAAAAATATTTTACTTAAAAATTATATTTTATTTTATTATATGTATTTACTATGTATTTATTGTGAATTACTAATTATTTTTTTATAATTTAAATAAATAATTCGGGTCCCAATAATTGATGACAGCCTCAATAGTAAGTTTAGAAGCCGTTTGCAAGAAAATGCGGTATTACGACACAAAAATTGTGGTTTTCAATACGGCAGGAGTCAAGAGATAGAGAGTAAAACAGCCGACTAATTTTAGTTTACACAATGACTCAGCCATATATGCTGATCCCAAGGTTTTTTTTT
>JAOVVI020005503.1:0-16438 GCA_028571085.2 Nepenthes alata
ATTTACTCTGTTGTTTTATTTCCTTTTTGTCAACTATTTGACCTCCAATGTCGAAAGCTAATTCTAATGATACTGTACTTGGTGAGGTTACAAAAGCTAACTCTAATATACCATACTTGTTGGTAATGTTACTAAATCTCATCCCATTGATATGATAACAAAAAATATGTGCTCATTAGCTTTTAATTAATCTAAAATTCGAAACTCTAAACTACAACTTACGATGTTAGAAATATGGTATGATTATAAGTAATGAAAAAATTTAGCTGGTATTATATTTTACCTAATTAATTGTGTTTTATATTGAGATCGTGCCAAATAAAACAAATCTAGTTAGTCATCTCTATTGTTGCTCTTGCTTCTTTGATTGAAGTGAATAATTTTAGTGTTGACTGTGGTATATATAAGTTGTACATTATATGTAGGTACTGATGGGTCCTACAGTGCACGGGTCGATTTAGAATCTAATCTACAAAAGGAAGAATGGCCCAAAAAGCGACTATTCAACAGGAGCTTCTCCGAACCCAAGACCAAAGCACGCGAT
Organism: Nepenthes alata; assembly: GCA_028571085.2. Lineage (NCBI taxonomy): Eukaryota > Viridiplantae > Streptophyta > Magnoliopsida > Caryophyllales > Nepenthaceae > Nepenthes > Nepenthes alata. Next base: position 545 of record JAOVVI020005503.1, read on the forward strand.
GGTAGGCCCAAGTAGCTCTACCTAAAACTACCCAACAATATATAGGCCATTGGGGTTGATCGGTGGATGATTTCCACTGGTATAACTTAGCCAAAGATAGTTTAGCAAATAAGTTCATGTGACCGCCGCCAGCATGTGGTCCCTTATTACTGAGGGGACAGGAATTGCAGGCGATTATCACCATTCTGTCACCTTCCTGATTGCCTAGGCGCAGAATATTAGTGATGGAAGCACGATGGCTGCTCCCGTAGAACTACATAGCCATAGCGTTTGTAACCCACAACTACAAAGCCGTGATGTCGTCGACTCACAATCGCAAAGCCGTGAAACTCAAGATAGTTAACTAGCGCTCATTCTATAAATACATCTCTTTCTCCACAAGAAAGTGGGATCGATCGTTGAATCAATAAAAAAAAACTTGGACATTCAAGCATCCTAAAAACTATCTCTTTCTCATAAAAAGCCACTCTCATAACGAGGACACCTCTTTTTCTAAACCACTTCCTCTGCGAGTATATCGTCTAAAGTCGCTGACCCTTGAGCGCTCTTACGGAGCCCAATTCTTCATATTACACTCAATCCCAAACGTCCTTACATCTATGTGTTTTTTTCTCTTTCTCATTTCTTTTTCGAATAAGTGAAAATATTACTGATTTTAATGTCGAAGGATATACCCGGGAACAAATCCCGTATCATCTGACCTCTCATTTGTCTATTAAGGTGTACACAGTTTAGATTCTGAGTAACGAAAACTTGATCCACTTCTAGTCGGACACCCGAATTCGATAGCTCTCTAATTTATTCAACAATTTAAATCCAGGAACGTATTAAGTACTCACAGATATATGTTTTCATTTTTTTGTATTATTGGTCATTTTCTTGTTGGTATAAATTTTTTTAAACTAAATATACACATCACATAAATTAATGCGGGATTTATAATTGTGGTTAGATAGATTAGCATTAGAAGATTAATAGTTTCATAAGTGTTAATTATTTGTTAAAAAAATTCAGATCATGCCTCTTGTGTGACGAGTCGGCACGGCACGACTTGACTATACTGTAACATGGCTCAAAATACTATACTGTACTGTATACAGTCAAATACAGATAATATAATCCATTTTTTATCTCTAAATTTTATGTTATATATAGATTACCTTTACTAAATAATTAATGGAGGCAAAATTAGTAATGAAAAATGTCAATATATATATATATATATTATGTTTATCAGATGAAATTTAAGAGGAAAGGCGTTATGGGCTATCCACATTGACAAAATCCCTCGCTACTTTATAATTAAAAATCAACAAATGTAATGGACGTGAAATATATTTTTCATACGACTTTATAATTTATCAGGAAACTATTTTTTTGTTCAATTAAGTTATACAAATTTTATACGACTTTCATTTTTTAAAAAAATATTAACTTGTATTTAACTAATTCAATAAATTTGTAATGCTATTTATTTGAGGTAAAAATTAAAAATATTTATGTAAAGGTGTAAATTTTATGTTAAATTTGAAATTTTAACTTTAAGATTTAGAAATATATTTTTTATACTTATATTTTAGAAATATAATTTATTTAATTAGATGAGTATATGTGATGGGTATACAAAAAATGGACTGGTCTAAAAAAATCAACGGAAGCCCAAGAAGAACAGTCAACACTTTAATGGCCAAATTGGAGAACGGGCCTAGAAGATAAAAAGCTCAACTCACTCGCAGACGGTCAACTTAAATGTTAACCGTCCGCGTGTTACATGTTGGGCCCGAAAAGGCTCTTATACAGTAATGGGCCTGGTTCGTATGGGCCCACGATTCATCAGACGGCCAAAAACGGTTTTTCAGACCTATTCCACGATCCCAACTGGCACCAAAAATATATATTGATAAAATTGGCACCATTTGCATAAGGAAGACGCTAGATTTTTTCAATTCCTTGCCAACTTGGGCTCTCTAACGGTAACATGTCCATAAGGAATGTGGCCGGCTTGGAAAGCTATTGGCCGCATCAGAAGGAAACTATCACGCTCAGTTTTACAACTGGATCTGTTTCAGAAGGCAAGCTAGCCAAGGTTCACAGAGGGGATCACTCCTTCCAAAGAAGAAAGATCGCCCTCTCAATCATTCAAGGCACGTTCTCAATTACGCTTTCAACCACACTTACAAACGCAGACGCATTCTGTGAAGCGCCCGATTACTTTCTGGATCAAGCTCCAAATTACTCTTTCACATTCATCTCTCTGCTGGGACTTCCAGAAAAATCTAAGGTAATAACGCGCTTCTGACGGCCGTTCACTGCCTCCGACCGTTCAAATTCAAGACGACGGCTTTCGTCTCGTTTTCATCGGGACATTCACACACTCTCCCCTTGGCTCTCCCTTCTCAATTTTCTGCTACTGTTCGATCATCGAAAGCTGTTTACTGACTTGAGTATCGGAGTATTTTCGGTGAGATAACTTTCCGCCGATACGCTGACCTCCTGTGCTTTTTAGTGGTGTGCATGATCTGCGCTCAGGGAATGGAACCGGTTCAACCATCCAGACGAATTCGAATCCATTCAAAGTTCGAATCTAAGTACGCATCAATATATTATAATTCGAATTCATAATGAGCAGATTGATAATAATTTTATCATTGGATTAATAATAATGTTTGAATATAAGCGTCAACTATAAATGATCAAATAAAGTGAAAAAGAAAGTAGCCAATGTCTAGATGAATTATAAATGATAATTGAAAAAATATTCTTACTTTTTTTTGAAAAAAGTTATTCTCATTTTTATTTTTTTGTAATTTAGTTTTATTTTATTTTAATATCAATTTTTATCAAAAAAAAATTATTATTTTTGCGTACAATAAAATGAGTACAGAAAATAAGAGTTACCAATATAAAAATAAGAAAAAAAATTAAAAATGTAGTTAGCTTTTGGTTGCTTTGCTAATAATATCACCAACATCTGAAATTTTGCTTTTTAATTTGTAATTAAAAATTAGAAAGTTCTAGAGATCGGTCTCTCTCTCTCTCTCTCTCTCATCAAAGGTGACCACCCTGGATTCTTTGCTTCCTGGCGTCGTATCAATCAGGTGATTTAGGGCCTTATTGTTGGGGATTAATTTGATTCAGATTTTTTTGTTGATCTAGGGCTTTGCGTTGGCTTTGAGAGTTGGTCAGACTCTGACGGAAAGGAGCCGAATTGGCGGCGATCCAGGTGAGAATTTTGATATAGTTCTGTGGAAACTTTCAGAAAGCTTGGAGCTTGAACTTATATGGTTTTGAATGGGGAAAACATATTTTAGCTTTGATAAGACAGATTAGAGTTTGTTCTTGGTGTAAGATTGACCTTTAGAACTTCCGCTCTGTCTGTCTACTCGGAATTGCTCTTCTCTTTGTGTTGCTTTTGTTGATTTATGTGCAAAGCCCTACCTTGATTCAAATTAATTACTTATTTTTCATATATATATATATATTTAAATTTTTGATTAAATTACATAATTTTTGTGGGTGGTGGTGGTTGTTTACCCACTGGTAGTGGCGATTGTGGTATAGCTGAGATTGGTGATGGTTATTGTAGATTAGGAGGGGTAGGGTTTTAACTGTTTTTTCTTTGGAGAGAAAATGATTCAGAAAGAAGGCCATCGAATGGCCTTTTGAGTGACGTACTAGTCCCACGTAATGATAGATAAAAGCTTAAGATGTCATATCAAAATGAGCATCTAACTGATTTGTAATGGATGATCTATGGCTTTATTATTTATCTTCAACATAGTTTCTATTGTCACTGTTACGGTTGGTTAAGTTTGTTGATAAAATTAGTGCTTTATCAGATAGAAACTCATTGGTAATAAATTAACAGCATGTTTGATTGGACAATTGGAGATATTTTTTGACTTTGGCTCACTCGTTTGGTTCTCAAAAAAGTGTGGTGGTTGTGGGAATAGTAATGACTAATAATTTTCCAAAAACCTATAAATATGAGCTTTTCTTGGGTTTTTACTATTGATATTTATGCAATAACTGTAGCATCCTGATTATTTTCTCTTCATTTTCTGATCCATTTTCTCTCTTCAATTACTTTTAAATGTTGGTATTTGATATAGTATATTTATTTTTTATTTGCTTTTCTCTCACCCACATTCAATATCACTTTAACCAAACACTATTTTTTGTTTAACATCAGCAGCAGCAACAACTACTTGATACCAATAAGTAATAGTAACAGTAAATTTTTAAGTGCCTAATCAAATATGCCTAAATCTATCTAGAATTGCAACTTTTTCTTGCATATTATCACTGGATGAACAGAGAGAGGGAGAGAGAGAGAGAGAGAGAGAGAGAGAGAGAGAGAGATTCCCTGAATGTTTTGAGGTTGCCATGTTTATTTGATGCGAGAAAAGTCAGGATCCCTTTGGATTTATTGTACGCACTCTTATCTTCCATTATGAAAGAAACCAAATATACGACTGGAACTCATAATCACCACGTTGCGCAACGACATCTCTATCCTTGTGCCAAGGCTCACCTTCTTTTCAGAAGAGTATTTCACCTGAATATATCATCATGGTATATTCTGTCTGAGCAGTAGCTATGGCCTTCCCTTTTCTTGGCAAACTCCATCTAGCTCGTTACTTGTTGCTTCTTTGACCATAGTGATAAAATGGCCTTTAGACCCACAAACATCAAGAAGGGTAAATAGGTGTTCTACTCGAAAGCTCAATTTAAAAGATTGCAGTTCAAATATACGTAAAGGAACTATAGTCTAGATAATAATAATAATAATCATTCAATAGTAAAACATTTGCAAATAAAATAACTTCAACACAGTAAAGGAGACAACACAAGATTTGGTGATGAAGGGAAACTTGAAAACAACTTGTTCTAAGCAAAACACTCCCAGTTAACTGTAAAATCGATTATAATGAGAAGCGTCAAATTAAAAACTGATGAATAAATGCACTAACCCTTAACTAATTGATTCCGGACAAGTGACTAATTAAAGCAGTTTAAAGTAGTGGAACGTAGATGATAATTGTTTTCCACTCAAACTGATATCTTGCCGAATTTGTACTTATTGCTTCTGAACATTTACAGTTTGTCTATGGAAAAAAATTAGTATGAGCTGAAATCTTGTTGATATCTTACGGCATGCATCGAGATCAACTCTGGAAGAATTTGGTATGAGGAAAATTCTTGTTGATATCTTGTAGCATGCATCCAGGTTGACTTTGGAAAAATTTGATATGTGCTGAATTCTTGCTGATAACATATGATTTTATCTTGAGCAATATAGCTAAATACTTTCCAGCTGCACAGATCCAAATATTGAAACAAATATATACAATAATTAAATCAATGGACAATGTCATGGAAGATGCCAACATCGTTAGGTCTAACACAGATCAATGAAGCATTTTTGCGGAAAGCAACAAATATACACCATCTTAGTGTGCCTCCCTTACAAAGTTATATCTATTGCAAGTTGAACGAAAATGTAGGGAATCGATTACTATGGAAACTCTCCCCGAAAAGATTAGCCTAAACAAGAGATTGATATCACACAGCTTCCCTTAAAGAACTCTGAAGCAAACAAATTCTCCGCCTCTGGCTGTAGACTTCCACATTCATCTGCTCCAAATCTTCCTTTAACACTTCTATGAGCCATGTCAGCCTTCTGCTTCTCATAAATGACTACTACAATCCATCCTCCCAAACTACCATTCTCTGCACAAATCTTCTAAGATGAACACTACCATTATGAGAACTTCAATAATTAGGCTGTGGCATGACAAATTGGAAAATGGTGGAATAAAATGCAAAGATGATAGCTGATCCCTTTGTTATGAGAACTTGTATTTGGATGTAAACATTCCTAGTGTAACCTTTATTTGCTAAAATCTGTTCATTTACATGATTTTGAAGCTAGGTATATGCGCACAACCTTTTCAAGTTCAATGTAGTACGAGACTGTGGCATACCAATATGCATGACCTTGTCAAGTTTTGATGATACTAAACTGGGATAGTGCTTGAGACTAGTCATTGCTGCAACAGTTATGTTCATTTATGTCATTATCAAGTCTTGTTAGGGTCCTTTAATTTTTTTAACCTCACTTATGCTTCCAACCATGAGGATTTTATTCTGATAATTTTGACGAATAGAATTATGATGACACTTACAATGGGTCGAATCAATCTTATATTTTCAGTTGTCCTAGTTGTCAAGGATGAAATTTCCAATGTTGAAAGTGTGATAGAACCCTAGAATGGGAGTATTCTAACAGCTCCTATTATCATATTGCTGATGGTTTCATAATTACGCTTGATATTGCAATGGCATTGATTGAAAATTTTCATGTTTGTCCTCGTGGCAAAATTTTTTTGGTACAATATATTTCTAACTGTTGTTAAACGTTGCCTAGCTTTTTCTGGTATGGGTGAGTCGGAATTAGATAGAGAAAATGAAGGCACCGTGCATGAGAAAAATAAGAGTTCACTCATTGAGATAAAGGTTCTTTTCTTTGCAAGAGCTCGAGACCTAACTGGATTGACTGAAATGCCATTGGAGGTAACCACGGGTAGCAGTGCTCAGGATTGCTTGCATAAGATTATTGCCAAGTTTCCGAGTCTGGAAGAGATCCGCGGATGCATGGTCCTGGCTTTGAATGAAGAGTATGCACCAGAATCTGCCTTCGTTAAACACAGGGATGAATTGGCCATCATTCCTCCAATTAGCGGTGGCTAACAGTACTACATCTTGTATAGGTGGTACACCCTACTGTCAATAGGCAACGAATTTGATGGCTATCTGACCAGTATAAATAAGCATATGTAACCTTCCAAATTCTTGGCTATTAGTAGTTTTCAGTATTAATGGAAATCGACGATTGTCACAAGGTCCTTCATCACTAGAATGACTTACACCAACGAACTAGGATCTTATTTCTTCATTGATTGAACACAAGTATATAGATTAGAAATAGATATAGGTTTGGCATGTGTAGGGCCCTTTTTTATATGGGGCTCACTTCCGTGCCTTACATGTAGATGTTTCCATTGCATTGGATTTCTTTCAGGTTCAAAAGCAACAATTTGATTGCTTTCAAGCCCTGTAATTTGGTGGTTCACAGTTGAAGTTGCAGAAAGATTATTGTGTGAAATAAGATGCAGATTGTTTTGGAAGAGGAGGTTGCTTTGTATTGAGTAAGAAGCAGGGCATTGATCAAGAAGTCTTAGACATATTGTTCATGTTGGAAAGTAAAGCGGACATGGCGGAAGACACTCAGAGTTGAGAGTAAAGAACTAAGCGTATATAGCATTATCAAAGAATGCATTTGAAGCAAGATTGCAGCGACATGATTATAACCAATATCCCGGAAAGGACATGGGGAAGGAGATCAGACATTGAGACTATAACAATGGGAAGATCTCCTAGAACAGAATAATGTTCAATCTCTACCTTCATCCCGGGAATCGAGATGAACCCTCTTATCTAGCTGGCCGATGATTAGGTGTTAATTAAAGGCCTCATTTTAATTTTATTCTATTTCTATGTTTATTATGTTTTATAGCATTTTTAAGACATTATATATAGTTAATATGTTAAATTTTGGACTATTTTTATATAACTAAACAAACAAATCTTTTTTAATATGTCGTAAGTACTATATTTTTCATATAAGTATTTTTGTACTTGTGGTGTAAGCATATGCGTTATTTTGTTGGAAAATATATAGTCGTTAAATAAAAGGGATTGGTGGGTTTAGTTATTATTAATGAAGTTGTATAATTTAATATCATAAAATAATATAATATCACTAAAAATACACTTATAGTCAGTATTATTTATTTATCTAAAAATTAGGTTAAAAAGAAATAAATTTCATCTCTAATCAAATTATATGTAAGCGATTGAGATTGTAAAGCAGGGAATTTGCATGCTAAGGGCAATCCTAAATTTTGTCCCCATAACCTATTAATGGAATAACCATCTATGTGATGGAAATTTGATGCTTGATGATGTGAACGATCTTCAGTGTACAGTAACTTTGAATTTTGTGTATATGTCTTGCATATTGTCGATTTATAAGCTATTTTTCTGTGTTTTTGTTAATGCACTAGGTTATGATATCATATTGAAGATACATGAAATTTTTACTTACACCCGGTTATATATATATTTATATAATCCTAATAGGAATAGATTGAATTTAATTGAATTCCGTTCGTAATTTCATATCAAAAAGTGCGATGAGAATACGACAAATTATTGGCAGTGAGAGAGAGAGAGGGAGAGATGAGGGAGAGAGAGATATGGCAGGATGCTAACTTTGTGTCCTTCATTCCACAGCTGTTGTGGAAGAAAGAGAGACTACTTGTCGCACAAGCTTCCGTCTCTCTCTGAAGTAGGGGAAAAGAAGTCTATTAAACACAGAGTTGGAATCAGAGTCTCTCCGGTGAACCCGATTAACAATGAAAGTGTTTTAGATAACAACAACGATTTCATTTTACCGCACCAGGAAACGTGAAAAGGCTGCTATTAGCAAATTTTCAATCTCTCTTGGTCTCTGTCTCTTTCTTCACGTAAGAAAGTGTTGATTGTCTTTGCCGGACGTTCGCTTTCCCTTCGCCCTCTCTTTCTCTCTTCTCTTCCTTATCTTCAGAATCCGTTGTATGTCCACTGATTTCTTCTTTCTCTGTCAAATCCTTATTGTGCGGTATTTTATATCGAATTTACGCCTTTAATTACGTGAGCTGACAATTTCACGGGCGCATAAGTTTGTCGATAGTGAAATTGGAGTTATATAGGAAGCATCTTTACTGGGTGGGTTTAATTTGGGAGTTTTTGGAAGGGTTCCTGTGCTGGGTGTTTGAGAACTGGGGTTTTATTGATGAAATCTTTGATGGGTTTGTTGAATTCCGTTTCTTTTTACAGTGAATATCTGGTTTAGTGACCAAAAATTCGTGATTCGCCGGTTTTCGTGCTATATTTGCGCATCCTAATTGTGGTATTGCGACTAATTAATTGTTCCTAGATTTTCTACTTATTATCTCTTTTTGTGGGTTCGTGAACTTCGCCTGGTGGCTTTATCACAATTGAATATGCCTACTGCATTTGCTGTTGATGCCTAAGGAGTGGGATTGTTCGGCCGTTCCCCTTTATCTTGGGTTTCAGCGTTGAATTGTGGACGGCGAACTTCTGGATTGCTTAGTTCAATCACTAGATGGTGACCTTGGGTAATCCTAATCCTGCTGTTCTTTGATGTTGGCCCGGAAATCCTGGTTTTGAATTTGGCATTGATTGTTGGTGGTCATTGAGTTTCCTCATCTGTTTTTTGGTGGAGACTTCTTGTTCTGGAGATAAGATGAGTTCAAATATCACTGACGTTTCGATTTGCATGGGAAAGCTTTTGATTCACATTGCCGAGGATGGTCAATCACTTGAGCTGGATTGCGATGAATCTACTACTGTTGAGGCAGTTCAACGAATTGTGGAATCAATGGCTGGTATTCAATTCAATGACCAGCTTTTACTCTGCTTGGACATGAAACTTGAATCCCGTGAGCCACTTTCGGCATATAAGCTTCCATCAGATGATCAAGAAGTTTTTTGCTTCAACAAGGCAAGGTTACAAGCCAATGCACCACCACCACCAGTGGGACAGGTCGATGTTGTTGACTTTGTGGAGCCCCCGCCACCATCCTCCTCTAATAATCCCCACCCATTAGATGATGCTGTGGATCCTGCACGTAAGGCCTTGCCTTCATATGAACGGCAATTCCGATATCATTACCATTGTGGGGATGCCATTTACAGTCGAACAATACTGAAATTTGAAAATTGCCAGAGGCTCTTAAGAGAACAGAAAGTGCAGGAGCGGGCAATGGAGATTGCTAGACGTAATTTGGATTACTTTTTTAGGATACTTAACCAAAATTACATGGATTTTCTGCAGTGTTATTCACAGCAGTACCGCATACATTCTGATCTCTTGGAGAACCTTGCGAGGGACGTTGACCGATTGAGATCTTGCAAACTCATCCCTGCTTTACAGACACCTTCCCGCAAGTGTTTGTTGGATCTTGTGAAGGAAGATAACTTGCGGAAGTGGGTGGAGAATTGCAGCAGTTCTCACAAGCAGTTTGAGAACAAGGTTTCACAATTCAAGCATGTGTTTGGAAGATTGAAGCAAGACGTTGAAGATCTATTTTCTAGTAAAGCTTCTTTGCCAATCAAGGATTTGGAACTGGTGATCAGAGAACATCAGAAATATATCAGTGAGGAGAGAAGTATAATGCAGTCTTTAAGGTTTGTGTTTCGCAGTACCAATTTTATCTGTTCTTTTGATGGCTCTCCAATATGTTTAACTTTCTGTTGGATATTTCTTGACAAACTGAATACAGTTGGATGAACTGCATACAGTTCATGCCTTCGGAAATAATGGTGGTGCAATTTTTCTTATGATTGCCATTTGAAGTGATTGTTCACTTTCATGTCACCCTGATGTTGTGTTCAATGATTTCGAGGTGAAGGGTGTGTGGCATAGACCATGAATCATCAAACTTGATGAAATTTTCTTTTTTCCTTTTTATGGTTTAATATCTACATATGCACTTGTACATGTGAAAAACAATATACTAAACTCCATGTACTGATTAATCTGCAATTATTTCCACATATCCCAATGTCTATCTAATATCTATTCATCTTATAAAAGGTTTATTTAGCATTCATTTAGTTTTTTTATATATTCCTTGTGCTTTGATCTAGCTCATGTGTTTCATCAAAGGTACTGATGTTTCTCTACTTCACTTCCATGCAGCTGATGATGTTGGACAAGTACCAAAATACTTTATCTTAACACATTGTATTATCTTTTGTCTCTTTTTATATTCAGGATTTTGTAGATTTCAAACCCTATTAGAGATTTGATATATCTCCAGAAATAACATATTATCTTTTATCTTTTAATTTTTCTAGGATATTTTTGAGATGATCTTTTATTCATCTTTAAGAGGAATTTTCAATTATGAAAAATCATGTAATCTTCTTGTGTAAAAAGGCTTTTAAATTCCTTAATAATTGATTGCTCTCGAGAAACTTGTGCCTATTTTTATTGTGTTCTAGGGACATCTATGGTTTGGGATTGAAAACTTTGAGATCAATTTGTCGTTTACATTACCTTCCTCTTTATTGTTTTGCATCAATTGGTATTAGAGACGAGAACTTCCTTGTGGTGGAGTTGTTAGATTCCAAACTCAACGGATACTTATAGATGTTGGAGGAGAATTGCACAACCACTTAATTTGTGGTTGGGAAATTGACCACAAGTGCATCATAATTTCAACTCCTGGGGTTAAGTTTTTTTTACCCTGAGAGAGTAGATGAAGATATGAATTTTTGGTTATTAATTTTATCAAGTGAAAGAGATTGATGCCTTTGAGATTTGACATGTTAGTTTTTGCCTCTGATTTATTAGGATTTCTTAGATTTCACATCCTTTTTGAGATTTGACATATCCCCCGATGTAATAAGTTATCTTTTGCCCTTTGACTATTTAGGATTCCTTAGATATCGATTCTATATAGGACTTATCATATCTCTGGAGTTAGTTTATTTTCAGTTTTCTCTAGATTTGTTATCTTTTAATTCTCCTAGGTTTTGTTTTGAAAGGATCTTTTATTATTCTTTATAGGATTTTTCAACTATATAAACACATGAACCCCTCGGCAAAAAAAGGCTTTTAAAATATTTAATATTTGCTTCCTCTTATGACTTTTGCCTACTATTCTTGGGTTCTAGGGATATCTAAGCTTTGGGATTGATACCTTTTGGATCAATAGTCATTTACATTATCTTCCATGGTCTTATTCTACGTCAGCTGAAGTCATTGTCATTTTCTATTTTCTCCTCTTGTGATCCAAGGACGATAATCTGCACACTTACAGATAACCAGATATAGTTAGATCATCAAACTTCGGAGTTGAAACAATGGATAAATATAGTGTGGACTGTAGTGGACAGTGATTAGAGTAGTCAGCTCTAAGCTTCCATATTCTGGGATTCTTGTGGGACGGGATCAAGTTCTAGACAATCTTTGGTGGCAATGAAATGAAGAATTCTTGGGCTCTGTCATAGGATGCCACGGGGTGGGGGTCATTATTTTTGGTAAATTTCACTTTGGCATTTTCAAATTAACTGTTTGAGGCTGTCATGACCTTGAATTACATAAGTGATTTCCTTTCATCTCTTTTTTTTTTCTAACATACATGGATATGATATGAAACTCATCATCATAGAAGTTCCTAAATGTACATTGTGCCTTCCTATGGAGGGCATGATATCCAAGTGAGGATGGGCTTAGTGATCCACAAGCTCTGCATATTTGCCAAGTTGAGGTATCACAAGCTCTACTTTCAGGAAGAACTTGCCAGCCTTTGAGTCTGACATGGGATAGAAGTATCATAATACTCTTTTATAAAGATTGGGCTCGGTTTTAAACAATTTCCTGGTAGTTATAACCTACTTGAAGGTAACAAGAAAACAATTGAATGTTAATAATTTTATGTGAATTGCTATCAAGATTTGTGGATATGCAATGATTTGAATGTCAACCTTCTTAACAACCATGCCTTGCAGATTTTTGTCTCTGTTTGCACACATGAACTCACATATGCTTTTTCTTGCCACAACATATGTCATGTTTATATTGGCAGTATAGACCACATTTAGTGCTGTCACTGTTTCTGAGACAATAGTTTTATACCTGTAGTATTAGTACTACTGTTATGCTTTTGTGCTGTTGTGTTTAACTCATAACTTGTCTGTTTGCTTTTTGGGGATAGCCGTTTGGATTAATCAACATCAATTTACATAATCTGGTTGGTGGTGTTATTTAATTTGTCACCTATCACATATGCTCTTGAAACTCTGTGAAGTGAAGATTCCTATTCTGACTTTGCATAACCTCATGAATGAGAGCTGTTATGGACTTGAATTCACATGCATTGTCTGCTGTTATTTATATAAATTATCGGTCATTGTGATTGAAAACATATAAGACCCCGGTTATGAGAGAGGAAGAAAATGGGAGAAGTGGAATGGAAGTCCATAATGCCATCATGCATGTGCTTTTGATGGATCAACCACTTCAATGGTTACAATTCCTACAGCTGTTCTCCTGTAAGTCACGCTTGTTTGTGAGAGCATTTGCCCATTTTCCTTATTGAAGTTGATATGCTTTCATGATAAAATTGAGCATCTTTCTGGACATTTCTCACTTTCTCTCTCTCAATGTGCACGCAAATTACATGCAAATTGTATCTGACTTTGCATCTCAAGTGTATAGAAATGTCTTATGATGATAATGATGTGCATTTATGTTACGAGAGTCTCATTACTTGTTGATCTGAACTGGTGATTGTATATAATATGCAGCAAGGATATCACTACAGTGAAGAAGCTGGTGGATGACTGTCTGACTGCTCAGCTATCCTCCTCACTTCGTCCTCATGATGCAGTTTCTGCTTTGGGTCCTATGTATGATGTCCATGAAAAGAATCATCTTCCAAAAATGAGGGCCTCTGACCGTTCAATTTCTGATCTGCTGAATTTTTGTGTAAACAAAAAAAATGAAATGAACAATTTCGTTCACAGTTACATGCAAAAGATAGCTTATATTCAGCATACTCTGAAAGATGTTCGTTTGCAATTTAATGCTTTTTCAGAGGCAATAAAGCGTCAGGATGCGCTCTTTGAAGGTTTAAGAATGGTCCGTGGGCTCGGTTCCGCCTATAGAGCCTGTCTGGCTGAAGTAGTACGTAGAAAGGCTTCTATGAAGCTTTACATGGGCATGGCTGGACAACTAGCTGAGAAGCTTGCAGCAAAGAGGGAAATTGAAGTGAGGAGGCGGGAGGAGTTTCTGAAAGCACAGAGCCCATACATCCCTCGGGATATATTAGCATCCATGGGATTGTTTGATACCCCTAGTCAATGTGATGTTAATATTGTTCCTTTTGACACCAATTTGCTTGATATTGACATTGCTGATATTGACTTTTTTGCTCCCGAGTATTTGGTTGGACTGTCTTTCAAGAGTGAGAAGCAGGGAACTATACGAAGCTCATTTTCCATGTCCAATGACAATTCACATTCTTCTGGAGTTGAAGGGAATGCGTTAGACGTGTCCCAAAAACATGCTTCTCGGGATCTCCTTGAGGGTTGTGAATTGATTCAGATTGCTGGGACTAGTAAGATGGAAGTTGAGAATGCAAAACTGAAAGCTGAACTTGCTTCTGCAATTGCCGTAATCTGTTCCTTCAGTCCCAATGTTGATTATGAGTCTCTTGATGACAGTAAGCTTGATAGTTTGCTGAAAAATGCTGCAGAGAAGACGGCCGAAGCCCTAAAACTGAAGGATGAGTATGTAAAACATCTTCAATCTGAGCTGAGGGGGAAAGATATACAGTGTGAATCATATGAAAAGCGCATCCGAGAATTGGAGAAAAAGTTGTCTGATCAGTACATGCAGGGGCACAAGCTTCTGGGTAACAATAATGCTGCTTGCTCTGGAAAGGCTGATGACTGCAAGTCGGAAATCTCAGTTCAGGGAGAAGAACACATGCCCTGTGAATCTAGTGAACCAATGGATGAGTTCTCTTGCACATCTAACCTAGTCGATGCAAAATTTGGGCTTTCTGCTAGGCTCATGGCCAAAGCCCAAGAGCGGGTAGATGAGAATATGGAAGATTCTTCTGCAATGATCAATTCTCTTGTAGATTCATCGATGATGGAACCACAGCGTGAAGAGCTGCAGGTTGGCAATAGAGGTGAGAATGATAAGATGGTTGAGCAGTTGGGTGTTACAACGGCAAATAGTGCTACTGCTAGAAGTATCACCAAGCCTCTTAATATGTTACCTCCTGATCCTGCAGCTGAGCCCACAGTTGAGGCCAAAGTTGATAGCAACCTTGTGTTAGAATTGCAAGGTGCACTTGAAGACAAGACAAGCCAATTGGCTGAATCTGAAAGCAGGTTTAAATCTGCAATGGAGGAGGTTGCTGGACTTGGAAGGGAATTGGAAATTAGCAGGAAACTCCTAAATGAATCACAGGTACTGCCAATATAGACTTACAATCTCTTATTTTCATGTTGTTTAATGAAGAATGAATTGAGAATCAACTGCTTTTTTTGTTTTTTATTTCGTTTTTTATTTTTTATTTTTTATTTTTTGAAGGGGGGCATTAACTAGGAAGAAAGTACATCATAACTGACATTCCTATTGAGAAGTGAATCTCTACAAATAAACAAAAATGAAGTTACGTAATTAGTATTCATCTTTATTCTATGTCTTGCAACATATGTTTATTTTTTACATTTTTGTGCTTTTGTCAGGGTTGAATTGCTTGTGAAGTCTCTTCCCCATGGTATAGAAGGCCAGGAGTCCTATCTATGCATGTTTTTCAACATTTTCAGCACTCAAAAAGTGCTTCTTGTTTTTCAGTTTCTATTACTTCTCAGCATTTGTTTTCCCATCTTATGGAATTTCTGCACTCCAGCATTTTATAGTGGTTTTAAAGCTTGGGACTTGGCTGAGCAGCTGAGGGTAGCAACATTGATAGAATGACATTGGAGATAAAAAATGAAAACTAGGGTTAGCTGGTCATGGGGCCAAAAAAATTGATAGTGAGGGGGTCCCAAATAAGGCTTAAAGCATAGCCATTCCTTTTAATGAGGGTGTATATCCCTATTGCACTCAAAACTGATATGAACCTAGAGTCCAACCTTAGCACACAGCAACTGATGGAAATGAATGACGAGAGAGAGAGAGAGAGAGAGAGAGAGAGAGAGAGAGCGAGAGAGAGAGAGAGAGAGAGAGAAAAGACA
>JAOVVI020005504.1:0-16437 GCA_028571085.2 Nepenthes alata
CTGCCAGTAGGGTGGCAGTTGGCTGGCCGTCCAGGCTGACACTTTGTATATATATAGAGCTTGTGCCCTTGCTTATTTCTTAGTGGCAACATTGTGTAGGAAAGAGCTTTGAGAGAGCTGTGGGAAAGCTTTGTTGTAAAGATAGAGTGAGAAACACTTTTAGAAAGAGATAGTACACTTGAGATTGTTTTCTTTTGTTTGAGCTTGTGTAGCTAACACTTGTAAACAATCCTTTTATAGTGTATTTTTCGTTAGTTTTTTCCTTTGATTCAAGAAGGGTATTTCCACGTTAAAGTCTCTGTGTTCTCTTTCGATTTCTATCGTTATCTTCTTGTCCGTCCGAGAGCTCTGCTCTGTGTTGCTATCCGAGACCTTTGTCTACTCGATCATCGTGACTTCCGCGAGTTTTGCGCCAACATATGTCAATTAGACAAATGTCTCTAACACAGCAAAACAGGGCATAGGGCTCTCAACGATGGTGCCCAAATGTTCTTGCCAAACAGCGCCTGGAGACCCTTTAATGGCGCTCGACGAAGCTTCCCCTGTTCATGTATGCAATTCTACACCATCTTACATTTTCTTTGTATCTTTCTACTCTCTTGAAAAGATTTCTGATTTCCGCGTTGGAGGATTTGCGGTGGGATAATTTTCTGCCGTCCTCTTATCTCTTGTTTGTAATTTATGGTACGCAGATTTCAGGTTAGCAAGCTGCTTTATCAGTAAAAAAAGAAGTGTCACGTATCATATGATTCGTTGCTCGCATATCGATACTCCTTGGAGTATCACTCATAATGTTTGAATGAAAAGTATGCGTTGTGAGGCAGTAAAACGAAGAACCTGCAGCTGGGTCAAGAGTAACTCGTGCATTATTTGCTGAATGAGCAACTTGTGCAACAAACACATTAGATCCTCGAAATTAATTTTGCCTGGGTGGATATCCATGGAGCTTATAACATTCCTCAATCATGTGTCCCTTTATATTGCAGTGAGCACATGAATGGTTTGTGCATTTCCCGCTTTGAAGCACTTTTCGACAGATGGCTTAGAGTTCTACTATTTGTGCAATAAAGTTTGTTTGGTCTGTTCTTCATGGCAGATTTAACAACTGCTCTATTTAAGCACAATTTATTTTGCTGTAAATAGAGCAAAAGAAATCGGAATAGGGCCAGCCATTTGATGTTATTTTTCTTGCCGTTGGACCAAGGAGAACACCTTGTTTACAGGCGGAACGGGATCTATGTGCATAATTTGATCTCTCGTGTTGGCATAAGAATCATTAAGCCCCGTTAGAAACCGTGCAACATCGTCTCTTTGATGCCTATCCATCAAAACCTTAAACTTTCCACACTCATAGCTCTCGAGGGAGCATAGAGAGCAAGTTTATTCCATAGAATTTTGAGTTTTTCATAATGAAGTGCCTCCTATTTCTACATCAAATCAACCAATCTTCAATTGAAAAATTACAGAACCATTTTATTGTAAATATCTATCTTCAATTCAGTCCATAATTATTGAGTATTATCTATACATTTGGGTAAATCTTATCAACATGAGAAAAAATAAAAAGATGACAAAAGTATCAAACTATGGATTTGGGACTTCGTGAATCGAGGTTTGATCGAAGGGGCTATGCCTGCTGGGCATCATAGCGGTGTTATTTGGAGTTTCTCTTACCATGCTCATATTTCTTCTCGTTTTATAATAGTATTTAAAATTTTAAAAATGATGATTAATAAATTTATCAATCACTTATTTCATTATTATAAAGATAAAATCACACTCAATTTCTACCATAATGCATAAGTTATAATTGTTCTAATCTTAAACTCTCTCTCTACGTGACAATTAGAATTAGTGATATAAATAAAGAGTTTAAATTTGATTTTTTTAATTTTAATGTCATATTTAAATATCTATCCTTTATTTTGTATCATATAATTTCAGCAATTAAGATGATAATAAAATTCAAAATATGAAAAAGTCATAACAAATTTAAATTACAGTGATCCAAAAAAAAAAAAAAAAAACTTGCTAAATCAATAGATGGACAATTAATTAAAAGATTACGAAATATAAGACTTACAAGATGACCTTAAACCGTATGAGAAACTGAAAAGGATTCAGGACATAAATACTCATGAATTGTTTTTAAAATTATAATAATTATTCTTCATTTTTTATTAATTTTATCATTCATTTCTATTATAAATAATATTAAAATTTATATTTTTGAAAACTCAAAATCCGAGTGGATCCGAATAGGGCGAGAATGTCTAATTCAAAATATTATTAAATCTAAGTTTTAAGCAAAACTTTAATCATAACTTGCAAAATAGAAAATCAATTTCCGTCCCCCATTTGGATTCGGTCCGAATTTTCGATATGTAAGAGCGCTGTAGAGTGTTGTGCGACGTCTGATCTGTCTGACCATAAGGAAGTGGCATCTGATCCCCGGCATCGCACGCAAAGCAACTACTCATCAGCAAAAGCATTTCAGAAACTACAGGGAAACGCCTCCTCGTCTCTCTTTCGTATGAGAAGCTGTAAGACCCTGCCCTCTGTTTAGCTCATCCGATCCCCAAGTTTGACAAGAAGCGATCTCACAGCATTGTGTATCCTCTTGCTTCCTTCCCGTCGTTTGTTCTACAGTTATTTTTAATTATGCTACAATTTTACCCAACAGCCACTAGATCGTCGGCTATCAGCTTAATCCTCAAAAACTGGAGTTGCCGGTGACTTCTTGGGCCTTAGAAAGGTTTGATCAGATTGTGTAGAGACGTGAAAGCTAGAAATGAAGCGCAAACCTAGTTTTCAGCACAGGTCTAGGTATAAATGGAATGGGAAGCTATTTTCCGTGTTCTTGTTGTGTCTTTGCACTGGGAGCTTCGTCTTTCTGCAAGCTAACTACAGTCGAATAACTTTGGTCTTGCCATTGAACAATCCTTTCTTCCAAAAGCCTAAAATCGCCTTCCTCTTCATCGCTCGGAATCGACTTCCTCTTGATTTTGTCTGGGATGCATTTTTTCGGGTATGTTATCTGTCAACTGCTTTTCTTTCAAAACTTATAATCGTTGAAATAATTATTTAATTATCGTTGAAAGAGTATGCGCTATATCAACTTTGGAGGAACATATGTCTGTAGTTCATTGAGTCTCTGAATTATTATATACTGCCCTAATTCAAACCCATATGTGCACATATACTGTATAATAAAAACATAAATTTGCACACGTGAACAAGGAACACATAAATGGCTGACCTCCTGTTGAGACTATGCTGAGATGCCTTTCCCTCTTCTAACACTGATTGAATCATAAACACCCAATTTTCTAATTAAATGCTGAAACTCATTTTGCTCAAAGGTCTAGTGAAGAGTACTTCGAGCTATGATAGGTGGTCATTTTTTTGCTCTACAAGTAGTATTCAACACAGACTAGTCTATCTGCACGCCAGAATTGATGCTATTGTTTTTATTAGGATTGCATTTGACCATCTCAAGGTAGGTAAAGCCATCCTTCTTTTCAAACTCAAGCATTGATGATCATTAGTCTGCTGCACATGCAGCCATTTCTATGGTAAAAGACTAATCAATTACTATATGTGGTATGGGTGTAAGGTTGTAAAATACAGTCCCCCTCCCCCCTCCCCCAACCAAAAAAAAAAGTGAAACAAAAGAAAGGAACTCCAAGAAAGAATTTAAAAGTGATCTTGTGTATTGCAAATTATCAGTGATATAGTTGTACAATTTATGGAGTCCACCCACCCCCAACCCCCAAAACCAAAAAAAAGTGAAACAGAAGAAACTCCAAGAAAGAATTTGAAAGTGATGTGGATTGCAATTTATCAGTAATATAGTTGTACAATTTATGGTGGAGGACAATAGAAATTATCCTTTTTTGCCTCTTAGATTATGATTTACTTGTATTGTATGGACTATGGAGTTAACTAGGTGGTGAAGAACTTTATCTGGTTGTGTCAATTAGATGATTGGTAGTAGCTTCAAAGTATACCATGTAGCCAGGTCATGTTAGTGCCAGTGTTCAAGTGCATTCTACGTATGTCATTAGCTGCTTATATGAGAAGTTTGATGAGGTAATTAAGGATAGAATGTTGCTTGATCATTAGACATTGTTCATTGTCATGTTGTGAACATTGAAGGATTTTCTAGCTCTCACAGAAATTCTCAAATGTTTATCAGCATGCACTGGGATGCCCCCTCTCTGTATTATCAGTTACAAGAATAAGCTGAACAATCATGGCAGTAGTTTGTATATATGCTATAATTATTGCTTATTCATCCAACTTCCCAATTGGAATGATTAATGGACAAAGGGTTAAATCTCTGCATGAGGGGGATAAATTCACCTCAATCCTGTAATATATATATTGTACTCTGACATATGTATTAGTAGATCTCCCCCCTTCTCATTTCATCAATTATCTGGATATGTAAATATCAATTGAGGGAAGGGGCTTGATTAATTTTTGAACTAGTGGAATAGTGAATGTATTCAAACATCAAACAAATTGAGGATTTTCCGGAATGTAAGAAATAAGGAAGCAAGGAAAGTAAATTAGAAAGGTTGTTCTTATTCACTATATCTGATGGCTTCTAGGACAGGTCATAGTACTTGCAAATTTCAAGTGCATAATGTTATTTTAGCAATGATGGCAGATTTTTTTTCTCATTTTGTATTTTTCTAATAACTGTCATTAGAAGTTTAAATCAGAAATAATTTTACTTAAAAGAGTTTCAAGTCTGTAGTCAATTGAATCTCTTGTTTTCCATGTCGAGTCCTAGTTAAATCAACTAATTGAGTCCTACTAGAATAAGGAAACAATTATCTATATGAAGGGATGTGCTCTCCTGAATTTTATTGGGAGTTAGCTTATGAAAATTTCAGCAAATAGCTTGCTTTCTTTGGGTAGGTGGATTTCATGGTTGTGTGAGTGGATTTCTCTGAAACCCTAGCTGGGTTTCCTAGGTTTCTGTCTCTTGACCTTTTCTTGTATCCAAAATTCAGATCTGATCTTGCTTAACCCTTTGAATTTTGCGCCGCAGTGTCTATTACAACCTACTAACCCTTCTTCTTTTCCTTCACCCTTAATTGTCAAGCCCTTTACACCCTGTTACCATTCAAGGTCTGAATTTCAGCTTGCTTTCCTAGCTTGCTCTTGTTGCTTCTTCATCTGCATCAATTTCACAACACAGGCAATTCTACTGTGTTAGTGGATGGATGGAGTATGAGTTTATAAACTAGTAGCTTGAAAAATCATGGGAAATACAACTACTTCTTGACGAGATGTATGCACCAAAACAAGCTAATACTGCCTCAGTTCCATAAGCATTACTGTTTGACTTTTTTGGTCTAACAAAGATAACGTTGACATTTATGTTTGAATAATAGTTTTCAAAAGTTTTCTGCATATAACTTTGAAAGAATTTGAATCAGTGGAGTTTGTGGAATATATGGCCGAAATTGGCTCCATTTGACCTAAAAAGACAAATATGGGAAGTATTTCTTTTGTACGGGCCAAAAGTTGTAGACCAATTGAAGATAAAAGGATGAAAGTGGCTTTATGGAAGAATTAATTAAATCCTGAAATACGATAAAGGTTACCTAGCATTTGTTTTTATATATATCTTTGGAGAAGTTGTAAGATAGCTGCTTTCTTCGAGTGATGCTTCAGTTAATCATGCCAACTAATCAGGCTCAGAGAGTTGCCACCTAAGCCTCATAAAATCAATGAAAGAATTTAATTGACACAGACTCAAAAGTAAAATGACCTAGCAACAAGCCTAAACCATCAAACGATGTGGTCAAAGCATGACAGCAGCATAACATAATCATGTTGATCATAAAAATAACTCATTCAAATGTGAATTCTGGAACTGATCAAAGTTCCACGATGTATTGTAAAATTTCACAAAGAGCATTGTATAATGAAAGAAGAATGTGAAACAGAGATAATCAAGTGGAAGTTAGAGTTGCTAATCATGATTCTAATCTAATTGCTTTGTTAATGTAAAGGATTGTTTGGAGGACATGAGAGCAGCAGGTAGAGTAGTAAGAAAATTAGTCAGCCAAGAAGAAAAATCAGAATCTAAAGTGCTTGAAAAGATGGTGAATTTGTTATGATGTATAACCAGAAGACAGGAGATTGCAATACTCTTTAAAGTTTAATTAGCAGTCTTATTAACCCAAAGGATTTGTTACCTATAGAGAATGGTCTTACCTTTGACTTGATAATGCTGGATGCGTTCAACAGGTTGGTAGGTCAGAAGGTCCATCACATATTGTCACAACTGCTTCTATGTGAAAATTTAGTCCTGCTCAACATATGTTCATCATAATTCATGCTCATCAAGCAACATGAGCTTAT
This sequence comes from Nepenthes alata, assembly GCA_028571085.2. NCBI lineage: Eukaryota > Viridiplantae > Streptophyta > Magnoliopsida > Caryophyllales > Nepenthaceae > Nepenthes > Nepenthes alata. The sequence continues at coordinate 6,385 of JAOVVI020005504.1, forward strand.
CATGTCACTTATTCTCCACCACCACTAACTGCAAGGGAGAGCTTAATCCACCCAGAGGAGAATGAACAAGGGGAGTATCGTAAAGTAGATTGAAAAAAATGGTTCTGGATTCAATATAGCTGTTGGCTGTGAGGACACAGTTGCAACTCGTAAGTCTTGCGAATTTCAAGAGCATATGATAATGTACTAATTTTTACCAGAATATTTTTATCTTTGTTGGCTATCTTTCTATTTTCAAATAATTCTTAAGAATCATTAGGAGTCTAGATAGGAAGTTTAAACTAGAATTGGGAAATGATTTTTCTAAACGAAGGGACATAAAAGTAACACAAACTAGCTCATGAGATGCTTTCCTTGGCCATGTGGATTTTATGGTTGTCTGAGTGGATTTCTCACCAACCTTGGTGGATTTACTAGGTTTCTATTTCTCCTCATTTTCTTTCCCTCTTTAAATTCATATTTGCTCTGGCATTATTAAGTTCTTTGGAATTCTCTGGGAACTTCTCAGAATTCTGGAAACCTTTACAATGATTCATATTTGATCACTTAGCAAGGAATCTACCCGATTCTTTAACTACTCAAAACGACACAGGACTAGAGGTGTTTATCTCAAGATTACAAATGTACTCTCTCAGTGCAAGATTTGAAGATTCTGATGGTTTGATTTACAAAGTGAGACCATAATAGATTAAGAGAACACTCTGGGCACAAGAAACCTTTAGGGTTGCTCAAATTAAACTTGTGTTTCAAGTTTTGGGGGCTCTTTTTTTTTTTTGGTAAAGTTCTCCATGCATAACTAGCGGTTAACTTGTTGCGAAGACATATTTAAGATCCCTCTAAAAGGTAATCTATAAGATGACTTTTTGATTCAGATCAATCGTGAATTGTTTAATTTAAGATTGGCATTGAATTTCAATGCAGATCTTGATAGATAGATCTATGTGTTTAATTTACACTTTAGTTTGGATCAATTTCTCACATTTTGGCACCAACAGTCTATTTGTTTGAGAATTGATTCAGATCAATGAAAGCCAGTGCCAAAAATGATTTTTGACTGAAATCAGAAAAATTTTGCTAGAAAATCAAATCCAGTTTTTACATCCAAATCCAATATTTTCAAAATGAAATTAACTTTTCAAGCTACAAAGATACCTCGGGTCAAATATTATTTCTCTTACCTGACCTGTTTATCATTACCAAAATTTTTATCCTCTGAGATTTCATGCTGTCAAAATTTCTTCCATCGTTTGGATCATTCTTTCCATCATATAGCCTTCCAAACCATGCAACTATCAGATGCAAAACTTCTAATAAAATATTCAGAAGATTACAGGTAAGCCACATGTATAAAATCTAATCAAGATTTTTCATCATTTTAAATTTTTACAATATTTTTAAGGCCCAATTAAAGTAAAACAATCTAGGGAATCTAAAAGCTAAAATGCTCTAATGAATAAATGTCTATAAGCCATAATCATACAAGAATAAATCCCAACATCAGTCGTATTGCTATTAGAAAATTTAATAATGTGCTTAACAATTACCTTATGGATTTAAGAGGCGCCGCATGACCCTTTAATCCTTGTACCTTGCTTCAGCTGTTGGACTTCAAATTATTGCCCATTTCATTTGAATTTTGGCTGTCATTTGGTGGTTCTTTATGAATATTAAATCAACCTTAATCTAAATAGTGTATTGAGTAAGAAGTGTTGCTAGTTGCTATTTTTTCTTGCATTTGTGAGCTCACGATAGTTGTGCCAGCTTTGGTAATAAGGTTTTAATTTTATTATCTCTTTTTTTTTTAGGTGGTGGATCTGAGATAGTCATGTGGTTCTTTTCTATATCCTTTCAAATAGGACATTAACTGCTTTGCAAGAAAAAAAAAAGTATTGGTGTCCAACTGTTTTAATCTGCTTTGCAGGCAGAGAAGGAGAATAAATTTTCAATATTTGTTCACTCAAGGCCTGGATTCCTTTTCAACAAGGCAACAACAAAGTCACCATATTTTTTAGACCGCCAAGTCAATAATAGTGTACAGGTAGCTCCACTGTACATGAGTCTACTTTCTGACCTATTGTGCCAAATGCATGTTACTTATTCTGCTTCCAATGCTTTGTTACTTTGTATACTCAGATGTGAAAATGGAAAACAAGTTTTAGTGAAAAGAAACCTTTTATTATTATCGTTCAGAAGTTATTTTGGAGAATAGCAGATGTATTTAACTCTGGTTGTCCTAACAGGATCTTGATTTACTTTCATGTTGACAGACAGTAAACTTATAATAGGATACATACGATAATAGAATTTTAAGATCAAAAGAAACAGTTGTGAGATTGACTGTGACCCTCTTGATGTGTCCATTTAGCTGATTGTTTTTGTAGACCTGTTAGATAATTCCTGCTACCAACTTGAGCTAAATATTTTAGGCCGACCAAGTTGCTTGATTTTTTGGGCAACTGACTATTTTGTATATCTGGATCTTCTTGTTTCTTATGTTGACATGTGCTTCTGTTCTCAGTCTACTTATCAAAGGAGGCGACAATGATAATGGTGGTGATAATAATAATGATATTAATAATGATGATGATTTTCTGGCGCTAATGGGAACAAGAACTCTGGCATTACTGCTGATAAAAGAATAATTGTAACTGTAGAATATTAATTGAGGAAAATGTTTGGAAGTATAAATGAAATATTGGCTGATATTTCAAATGTTTTGAAGCATGGATGAAAATATTGGCTGGTGTTTGAAATATTGGCAAGTATGTATTGGTGGCGGGAGGCTCCTTGCTGATATTTCTTGCATGTCACTGTATTGCTACCATATCACATATTTGCGTTGTATTGGCTGATATATTAACTGTTTGGCATCTATCCGTTTTTGGCTATTGTAAGCTTATTAAATGCATCTAATAACCTAAATCTGTTAAGAAATCTAAATTCATATATATTGTATTAGTATAAGCATATATATATCAAAAGGTTTAAGGTATTTTTGAATGACCTATATTGATAACAAGATTAGTTCTTGATGAATTGACCAAAACTCCTTAAAATAGAGAACTGTAAGATTCATGCAAATTAGTTAAAATAGAGAACTGTAAGATTCATGCAAATTAGTTAAAATAGAGAACTACATCGTTAGTGCTTTGTGATTGAAATATACATCTAAAACTAAAACAAAAATTTTAAGATTGGTACTGTACAATTAGTTTTATAATTCCTTGACAGAAAGCATTTTATCTGAACTCTGGACTTAATTTATCATATCATTGATTGACTCTCTAATATGGTAATCTAGTACAACTAGGAGTAAAGCATTATATGTGAATTCACCTATCAAGTAGATTTTTTTAGATGTTCGGATTTATTTATGGCATGAAACAACTCACATCATGGGCCTAGCTTATTGATGTGTTCTAGAAAACTCTATGTGAATTCATTTCCAGCTCTGGGGAATAGATTCATCTTCAAAGCGTTTTTTTCCTTCCAATATTTTTTATTTTCACTTTTTCCATTCCTTTTATTCAGCATAATGATGCAAAACTCAAAGATTATTAATAGGAATCAAGGGTCATTTCTAGGTATATTATTCAAAAGAATAGTCACAATACGCCTAGGAAATTGGAATTGAGAAAATTCTATCATCACTTTTGATGTGGAGCTTGCTAACATTCACCTATTGCATCTCCTACATGGGATTTGTTCTGTAGGGGCCATATAACATTCTGAAAACGTAATCAAAGATATTTAAATTAGCTTTTTCATTGTGATTTGAAATAAACCTTTCCCTTTCTCAAGTACGAGAATGTTTGACTTATTCCTATGGAATATCTAGAAATATAAAGATTCATTTATCCGGTATCATTAGCTTACTTGCAAAATTTGGGCTCCAACATCATACAAGTAGTGTCAATTTAATTGATTTACTAGTTGTGCTCTTCTGTTTGAGACCTTTTTTTTTGTCATTTCAAGCTTTGAACATACTGCCTTTTTCTTTTACTGTATATGTATGTATTCCCTATGGGTCCCACCTTGATACATACAGAAAGGACAAGTCAACTATTAAATATTATACTGTTTTCCAATTGTCACTGTTCTTTTCCTTTCCAGGTAGATTGGGGAGAAGCTAGCATGATCCAGGCAGAGCGTATTTTGCTTGAAAATGCTATTGTGGATCCTTACAATGAACGCTTTGTCTTTCTATCAGATAGGTAAGGATCAAACCAATAGGAGGCCTTGGAATCAAATCCTTGCTTGCCCTTTGTATTCTTCTTTGGAAGTTACTCTGTACTTCTTAGTCTAATGGAAAAGGGCGTTTTTTGACATATTGGCTGGTAAAGGGAGTTTCTATGTCAATGTATTTGATTCTAGGGTAGACAGTGAATATAATAAAAGCACTAATGATTTGATGATATGTAGGCAATACTATCATTTGATCTCCTCTGTCTGACAAAAGCTGTCTCTTCTATTTTCAGTTGCATTCCCTTATACAACTTCAGCTACATATATGATTATATCATGTCAACAGCAACCAGTTTTGTAGACAGGTTAGATTCAACTTCCTCGTTGTTGTTTATTTGATATCATTCAACGTAAGTGATTGGCTGTGGGTGTTTTTAAGAAGTTGCTCAAAACAGAAATCTGAAACTGATTATCATATTAGTCATTCAAATCTAGCATATTTTCTATTTATTTAGTTTTTCTCTTCTGAACTGCTTTGCCTTTGTCAACATAGTTGAAATAGCTTTGATGCCATGTATCACATAGATGTTCAAATGTTTTGATCTGTGCTCAGCTTTGCCGACACAAAGGAGGGTCGTTACAATCCGATGATGCATCCGATTATTCCCATTCATAATTGGCGAAAAGGTTCACAGGTAACTTAAGAAAAAGGAGTGCTTTAGAACTAAACTTTAATCTTCTCCTATAGACTGGGCTTATCCATAATCACTTTCATCATTTATGCAGTGGGTTGTGTTGACTAGAAAACATGCAAATGTTGTTGTGAAAGATGACTCAGTCTACCCTGTATTTCAGCTGCACTGCAAGGCAAGTTCTATCAAGTAAACCATAGGGTAGCAAACCTTTCTTTTCCCCTTATGTTGATAGGTTAGTTGGGAGGGGAAGTTTGTGGGAATTGAACCTTTGTCAAAGACGCGGGCACATTGGTAGCCAAACGCTGAAAGAGGAGGACCTTTTAATTTGCTTCTGTTTCTCTGGGACACTATTGCCTTTGGAATGCAGCTTGAAGGCCTAGGGAAGTTGAAATGTAATGTTTTGGTCATAATCTTGGCTAAGTTTTATAAGAAAAACCAGATTTGCTACTTAGAGGCAATGGTCATCCTAGAGTTGTCCATGTGAATATCATGGATCAAAACATTAGCCAATATATATCATTTCAGGAGGACCCGATACTAGAAAACTATGGCGGTGTCTCCATATCAATGACATGCTGTGGTATCTTGGCTGATATTCCAAGTATTGTCTGATACTTCTGTATATGTAATGGACATTCTTTTTTTTTTTTGCTTTACTTTGCTTCTAGGAAGTTGAAATTCACGCTTAAAGATATCCAACTTTGTTAAAAGTCTAAATCTATATATTTTGCGTAGATATTTAACATGCCTAGATCAAAGTTTTGAAGTATTTTCTCGGCTATCAGAAGAATTTCAAGTTCGATTTGGATAAACTTGACTAAAACTCTTCAAAACTTTAAATGTATGATAATGGATGATCAAATTACATTATGTGACTTGCTTTTTTTGTGTTCATGAGAATATTTTGTGTTCATGATGCCCGTTATTGATACATTTCACCTAATATGGCAAATATCTATATGGCTACCGATACCAATTCTAATAGAGATATCAATACCTATATTTTGATCCATGGTGGATATTGATATTTTTTCTGCTAGTTTTTGGCACTTCAATGCTTATGCCCTTGGATACTTACATAATGGTTGTAGTAGTTCCACTTTGTTATATAATCATAGATTTGTCATCCATACAATGTGGATGAATGGATAGTCCGCAAAGCTGCACTTTTTATGTTCTTGATGGGAGCGACGAATTTATGGTGCTATCATCTGACACAATCTTTTATTTGTGTTGCAGAGAAGATCGTTGCCAGAGTTTTGGCGGGACCAACCCTTTGTGGGTTCTCTCTCTTAACCTGTTCTATTATCTCTTTCACTTCACCACAATTTTATCACTACATAGTTTGCTTATTATATTGGGTGTGCTCCAAAAGCTAGGTGGTAAGTTGCATTTCATTTCTTTCCTGGAGGAATAATTAGTTCAATCTGAGCAGAGAGAAAAACTTAGCTTTTACTGGATTTTCAAGTCAGGGATGTTGATTTTTTAATTCCAAATTTCTTGCAAGTGCAGCCAACTGATCCATCGAAAGAGCATAACTGCATACCAGATGAACATTATGTTCCGACATTACTTGCTGTAAGTTTTTCCTATCGAGTTATTTGAGCATTATGGATAATTTTTCTAGAGTATTCAATTTGTATTGAGAGATAGAACTCCCGTTTGGATTTTATAGAAGCATTATATGTTGCACTTGAAAATCAAATAAAATATGTAGCAGTTTATTTGTAGGTCTCTGTGAGAAGTCATTCATTCGGTATTGATTTGTTTTTTTACTGCAGCTTGGCTCCTGAGGGGCCTGATTTTGCCAACCCAACCCTTGCTGCCTTATTTATCATTTCACTTTATCGGGATTAGTCTATGCGTACAAAATTATGTACATAGGATCATTGCTATGTTATTATACAAAATACGTAGCAGTTTTGGTTTATTTGTTTTTTGGGGGGTTAACCTTGTTGGATGATGGGGCATAGAAAGTGGTACGGTGATGTTTCACAAATAGAAGTCTCCAAATTGTTTTTTTTTGTTTCCTTCTTTCCAGGACTGGGACTCAAATAGCTATAGCACAAGTGCCTGTCTGCAGGCTGAGTCATGGTGGCTTCGGGTTTGAATATGACAATGATGCTTTAAGCAGCCCTACTCTGGTGCTATATAAGGAGATTCAGTTTTGTCCATAGGGTGTGCTTTATCTCAACAGTGTTGGGTGTAAAGGTAGGTCAAACACATTGCTAGGTTGGGATGTATGTGACCGGGATCTAAGTAATGGAAAAATAATTTAATATACAATGGATCCATCCTGCCCCTCTCTGTGCTTCCATTATTGTTTGAGAATTCCAGAAGTAATTTCAAATTTCTAGAGGAAAATCAAAGATTTCTGCAGAAAGGTATACTGGTGATATCTTGGATCGAGATACTTGTATATAAAATTCCTAGGAATGTTCTTTCTGCATCTGCCTTCAGGGCGAGGTAGTCTGGAAAAGTTTATATTATATGATGTTTGCAATCTGAATAGATTGGTTTTGCAGTCATCAGAGCATATGTAGGCTAAAATTATGATTGCTTTTCTTGTAATGATCATTTTCTATTTTGCAGTTGTGATCTGTGGTGAGTGTTGGTGAGGCTGTGGTTCTGCCACTTTGAATAGATAACTGAGCCAAAAGTATCAGTTAATTGATGTTATGACAAGATAATCTGTTTTGTTTTTTACTTTTTATTGGTCGAAATCCAGCAGAAGGGCCTTGAGGGAGAGATTACACGAAGATCTCTGACGCATTGTTCTTGGGATCTTTCAGCTGCTAAAGACCGTGAAAGGCGAGGATGGCATCCTGTGACTTACAAATTTTCAGATGCTACTCCCGAGCTTATTCGATCTATCAAGGTAATTGTATTAGAGCACACTGTAATCAGCTTTCCAGTATATTAGTTCTCTCGTTTATTGGTGAGATAAAAGCATTATATGCCCAGGTTTGGACTTTTAGGAACGTTAAGATTCAGGGAAACATTACCGTTTAGTGCTCAAATCAGTTAGCCAATATATGTAGCTCTCAAAGTTGTTTTCAGAACTCTGTTGAATTTATTGGTGAAGATAAAATGAGCTTGCTTTTTGAAGATTATTTATTTTTTGCTCCAGTCTTTTATCTAGATCAAGATAAAACAAATTTATTGTTGACATATAAGAATAAGATGCCCAGGTTTGGACTTTTAGGGAGGTTAAGATTCAGGGAACCATTACTGTTAAGTGTTCCAATCAGTTAGCCAATATATGTAGTGCTCAAAGTTGTTTTTAAAACTTAACTTGGTTGAATTTGTAGGAGATAAAATGAGCTAGTTTTTTGAAGATAGATATATTTTTTTTTTTGCGCGTCTTTTATCTAGATCAAGGTGAAATGAGCTTGCCTTTGAAGCATTGTAGGTAACAATTCGAGCCTTGCCTTTCTTTTAAATATTTGGCAATCTCTTATATAAACTAAGATTTCAAAATTATTTCTACTCCTAAATTATGTAATATTCAGAAACTTTCCAACCTCAGATGGCTGTGCATGGTAATATTTCAAATCTGGTTTAGTTGGAAATGAGCAGGATTTCAAATGCTCTGCAAAATTTCAAGCTGTATACACCTATCTCTTTGGCAAGCATTGCAAATTACTTTAAAACATTTTCTGCCTTATGATTTTTCTACTAAATTTTATTGTCTTAATTAAACTTTCATAAAAATCAAAGATGATGAAGTTGGATTTTTTGCTTTATAGTTTTCATATTTAGAAGATATTAATGTCATGTAAAAAGAGGAAGAATCTGGCTTATTTCAAATTCAAATTTCCCATACAATAGATATGGGGCAGCCCTTTACTGGAAATGGACCGATCTGGATTATGTGAAGATCTGCTCTTGATTGGCCCTATAGCCAAGAGATTAGGGAGTTTTCAAAGAAACAAGTATTCATTTATTTTGTCAAAAGCCTTAAGTAAATTTGTTTATATTCCCAGATTTATTATTATTTTAGCTTCCAAATTGACTTGTGAAAGTTTTTGCATTTTTCTAAGGACCAAGGGCACTACTCTTTGATGAGCATCAATCTAAGCTTTGCATTCCCCTTACCTTGATATTCTTTAAAGGTTTTGATCTTTAATGCATGAGCTTGGTTTCTCATCTTGATGTGCACCTGATAATTTGTGCCATAGATAGCGTCAATTGTGCTCCATGATGGATGTCTTATATTAGTAATCTATTATATCAGAGAACAATTCATCGATTTACTAAGGTTTTTTCAATGTATAAGTTATAGCATAGGACACTGGATCAATAATCATTGGACAACAATTAATCATAAACAAAACACATTCATTTGATAAACAAACCCATTAAAGCACCTTCGTTCTTCCCACTACCTTCTCCTAACAAACATCTTGCCGACAATCATGCTTCTCGACTCATCCCAATCCTCAATTCCCCACAACTGAGAACATTGGGCAAGCCGTTTTGTTCTACACATGGACATACATTTGCAAATTGTAGAGGTTATGACTGTGCCTTTGTGAAGTTCGCTGAAGGCTTGGTAATCCAAATATTAGCTAATACGATATATATTAGTCAATATGTATCGGTATTAGGGCTTTTTGATACCGATATTTTTTAATACTGCAACAATATTACGATGTATTTTCTTATAGGCCGATACGATCCTGTTAGTTTACGATTTTCAAAAATAATTTTTCGTCCAATATATCTAATATTGATACGATTACGATTAATACCGATATTTTTATCTATGCTAGTAACACAAATGTGAACTACACAAAGCCCATAATGACTTTTTTCATGACTCCTGTACAAGTAGATGATAATAATGATGCCAAATATAAAATTTGTTCATAAATAAAATTTAATAACCAAAATCAGGTCAGACACTACATACTAACGCTATAAACAAGATATTTAGATATAAATAATGTGTTCCCAAAAGCCAAATTATTCTCGTTTGGCCCAAATAATAATATTGTACCTGCTCAATCATTATCTCGCTGTAAGGGAAAGTATTTAATTAAAATGCCAAATGTACAATAGTGGAAAGTTATACATAATTTTATAATGACACATTGGCCCGAGTCTAAACTGCAGAAATCTCAAAATTAATCCTATCTTACAAGGAATTTGAAAATAGGCCCGAAAACCA
>JAOVVI020005505.1:0-16435 GCA_028571085.2 Nepenthes alata
GTCATGCGAAAAGAAGTGTCAAGTAGGTAACTTATCCCACCTGCTCTAACCTACCCCATTACCTATAAATATTGGAGATAGGGGTTAGGGGAAGAAGTTAGAAAATCTGAAAGAAGTAGTGAAGGAGAATGAGAGGATGAAATTCAGTCAGTGTTAAGTAAGGGAAGAATTTCAGGTAAGTGTAGCCCATATTTTATCCTTAGCTATTTCTCGTTTGAAAAATTTGATATTATTCCAATGATCTTATGGCAATTACGGTAATTACTTCTCATGTTTTATGAAGGAATTTTATAATCAGCGCATGTGCTATGTTTTATATGTGAGGTTCTACTTCACGGTTCATGCTTGAAAATTGTGCATAGAAATGTTATCTTGCATGTTTAATTAATGTTAATAAATTAGCTTGCATGTTTAAGATCTCACCCGATTGCATGTTGTTTGCTGCTTGTAAAAGAAGATTGCATGTTTTAAGAACTTTGACCATTTAAAACTCAAGATAGTTTTGCTGGCTGAATAGCTGTAGGCCTAAAATGTAGTCAGCTGTGATAGTCTAATAGTTACTGACCTTAAATATAGCCAGTTGTTATATGATGTCTGAGTAACTGTGAGTCTAAAATGTAGGAAGTTGTGATGGTCGAGTAGTTGCAGACCTTAAATGTAGCCAGTTGTTATATGATGGCCGAGTAGTTGTTGGCCTAAAACATGGCCAGTTGTGATGGTCGAGTAGTTACAGACCTTAAATGTAGCCAGTTGTTATATGATGGCCGACTAGCTGCAAGCCTAAACTGTAGCCAATTCTAATGATCGAGTAGTTGCTGACATCAAATGTAACCAGCGTTTTGAATGAAAATTTGGTTTTTGGATTTGAACTCATTTCGGAAGCCAATACTTAGGAAAATTGTATTTGTCCCATGTTTTCTTCTTCTGTATACAAAATGCTTTCATTCCATTAAATGCTATAATTATACATGTTTTCTGCATTGATACCTTGTTGAACTGTCATTCACGCTTTACTATTTTCTTACCCTCAGATGACCTAGAACTTATACCGAATGAGAAAGAGTGAAGTCGGACGGTCTAACTAGGCAGGAAGGTCGATTGAGATTTTCATAGCAGTACTTGACCGACTTTGATGTATTTTTGGTAGATTTTAGAAATTTTTGTATAATGATTTTTCTATATATAAAAAAGATATTTAGATACTTCCGTTGAATTTTATGGTTAAGATTTTTTGTTCTTAGTGGCATATCATGTGTCTTTGGCCGACCAACCTAGATTCTTGGCCGGTCAAGATGTGACCGATCTAGTTATGAGCGACCTATTTTTTGGCCGACTTAATGACCAACCAGTTTTGATCTTGTGCATTCGAATGAAATTTCTAAGTCCACCCATTCATATATCTTTTGTGTAAAGTTTATTATTCAGGTTAGATGTATGATTATTGGCGGAGATAATTGATGGATTGTGACCCGTTCCGTCACACCAAATCTCATCCTTGATGGGATCTGGGTCACCCATGAAGAGATCATAGGCCATCGTCGCTAGGTTTGCCAGGCTTGGCTCTCGATTATGCGATCCTCGAGCCATTGATTCCATAATATTTGCCATCCTAGACATCATATTTAATTATTCTTCCTCTCGGTCAAGGTGAGAGCTGGGTCTAACACCACTTCTCCCTTATCCAGACAACATTTTTTCAATTCCATCACAAAATAGTTAATCACACTAGATCCTCAAATTAAATAAGACATCTCCTTACGAGTCTCTAATGCCACTTTAACTGTCACGTCCCAAATCCTGATCCTAATTTCCATTATAAATAATCACTTAATTAATAGTCTAATTATCCATTTAATATCACAATTAATTGTTTATTTATGAATAGACGTGAATTTTACGTCAATATTTTAACCGACTAAAAGAAAATAATATGAACCGTATATAGGATCCAAATCATGCCAGGTCTCACGTGACTCCGTCACCGACCAAATCGTAACGTCAAATCATACATAATGAGTCATGCTTATCATTAAAATTCAAAGTAAACAAATAAACTAAAACTAACTTCTATTGTTGTCTACTGCCGGACAGCTGACATTCCATAAGTATAATACCATAATCAGCATAAATTGCATCCATATGATACAAACTAAATCAACATTTATTTTACAACTTACAAGTCATAATTTGATTAACTTAGAAACATTAAACTACATTCCAAAATTATAAAATACAGCATTAGATTTTATCAAATTCTAATTCTAAACTCCTCAGACATATTTTTCTTTAATCTTGATCATCTCATAAGTATCCAAGCCTCTCATCAGAAGAAGTTAGTAAAGTAGAAGTAATGAGTGAGTTGAAAACTTAATAATGTATATAATTTTATAATTAAACATATAACTTATATTAAAACATATATCAAAAGAAATGATAGAATCTGATTTAATGAGATAATGTTTATAATACTTGTGTAGGATTTTCATATTTATCTTTTTAGAATTCTTTATCACGTTTTTATTAAATTTCATGTCATTAAACCATGTGAAAATTTAATTTTCTTAGGGACTAAGGGCCAATAGGGTCTTATCGATTAAATGAACAGATAATTGAAGCCTAAAATCTATTTATTTTTTACATAATTAAAGGTCGTATGTTACTATTCAAGACCCATATGTGAGTCATCATACATATATAAATGGAGTCAAATATCACTTTCATTCATAGATAATATGTTCGAACTTTGATTTACCACTATAATATGCTATCCGCTGAAACTATATCAATGATTCGATGCATATTCTTATAAAAATTTTACACAATTCTTTATATTTTATAATTTTCTTATTTTAGAGAAAATACTTATAATTCTTAGTATAAATGCATAGTTTTTTTTAAAATTCTAAAAATTCTTTACATATAAAACTTTTACATTATGTAAAAATTTAGCTTTGATAAATTTTATAATATGGAACACTAAATTAGTATGATAGTGCAGAGAATTCAATAATAGTGCAAAAATTTTACAATTTCATCTTTATTAGTAAACATGCAGAGAAGCCATGTAAATTTTTAGAACATATAAAGCACATAATTAGGAGGAATATTATGTACGAAATTCATCCAAGATATACAATATAAATAAATCAGACATGAATTCCATATACTTTTACAACAAAATTAGAAAAATTTTACGTGCATGTTAAACAATTACATCTTAACTATAAAATCATATTATGTATAAATATTAAAAATAAAAAATACTCAGACAATTGGAGAAAGAATACCAATAAAGGAATAAAGACTTGGAACACACTTGCTTTAACTCCAAATTATTAAAATTCTCACTTGGATTCACTTGTTTTGAACTTCTTTTATTTCTCTCTCTTTCTCTCTCTTCTCGTTCTCTCTCATCTCTTAAATTCAACTAAAAATGATAAAAAAATAAGTTGGGTCTCATATTTATACTGAAGTGGCACTTGAGCGTTAGTCGGGTGCTGGTCAAGTATCGATGCTAATCACTGCAGCGCACAAGCGCCACTTCGGGAGTTCTTTGAGCATGGATATTACACCTCAGCGCACTTTGAGTGTCCCTTGGATGTATTTCGAGCATGTCTATGCTGGATTATGCGCTCCGGCACCGATTAGGTATCCCTCATGTACGATTACTATTAAGGACATGCATGGGTGTGCATCTGACGCTGGACAGGTATCCATTGGCTTGATGTAACCCATTCTAAATTTAACTTTTGACCCAATCTGTTTTATCTTTTGACCTTAATTTTAATTATTTTAATTTAATTAATCAAAATTGTGATAAATTTTAAGCTCAAGCCTTACAGCAATCCTCACAAAGTTCTTCACTAATTTTCAGTAATAATCAACCATCTCAAGAAAACTTTTTACGTTTGTTATTGTTGTTAGTTAATTAAACTTGTCACCGCCTTAGTGTTTTTAGGATTGACCAAGCTCCTTTTGAAATTATATGGCCTAGGAATATTACTTCTTCGAGGCAATATTCACATTTCTTTAATTTTGCATTATATTCTCTCTCTAAGTATTTGTAAAGTAATCATCAAGTGAAGATCATGATTCTTATAGCTCATTGAATAGATTAATATTTTATTAATTAACACCATTACAAATTTATCGAGGTAGGATTTAAATACCCGATTTATTAAATTTATAAATACTGCAAAAATATTAGTTAACCCAAAAGATGTTACTAAGAATTCATAATGACCGTACATTATTTGAAAAGCAGTTTTCACCATATCCTTCTCCTAAATCCTCAATTGATGATAACTAAATTGAAGATCAATCTTAAAAAATACTTGAACCCGTTGCAATTAATCAAATAAATTATCTATCCTCGCCAATGGACACTTATTCTTGATATTTATCTTATTTAGCTCTTGATAGTCTATACATAGTTTTATAGACCCATCCATATTCTTCACAAAAAGTGCTGGTTTATCACATGTGACACACTTGGTCTAATAAAGCCCCTTTTTCGCAACTATGGTAATTATTTCTTCAATTCTTTTAATTTTCAAGATGCCATCCTATATAGAGCTTCAGACATTGGCATCAATTCTGACATTATTTCTTTCGCGAACTCAAATTTTCTATTAATACTCAGATTTATTTTCAATATACTTGTTATTTTGAATCAATTGGATGTATTGAATTAATAATATTTTATAAAATTTTAAAAAATATTCAGATAAGCAAGGTTGATCTCTGAAGCACGCTCGAGAGGCACATGTATTGGCGCCAGAGCGCTAGTTGGATAATAATAATAATAATAATAATAATAATAATAATAATAATAATAATAATAATAATAGAAGGGGGGAGCAACACACTATGACCATTTGCTTGCCGTAGAAGAAGAGGAAGAGAGGAGCGCGTGGGAGAAGGGAGAAGAGAAGAGAGAAAGGGAAAGCGGAGGAAGAAGTGGCGTGCAGGAGAAGAGGCAGAAGCGCCGGAGACAAGGCGCACGGTAGGAGAGAGAAAGAAGAGGGAGGAAGAAGAGTTCAAGTAGATTGGAGTATCCTTTTATTAGATCTACTTGGTATAAGATAAAGGTAAGTATCTGTAAGTCATATTCTTGGCCTGTTTTCATATCTAATGATGTTTACTTGTGTTTTGGAGGTTTTAATTATATGCAATTATTTTTATGCACCCCATCTGTTTATTATGTACATGCATATATAATTTATTGGTCGATTTGGGATTTTGATCAAATTTTGTGATTTTTGGAGGACATTATTATTTTTATGTAAGTTTAAAAAATATCAGTAACTATATAAGTTTGTATATCAGTATGTTTATACGAAAATTGATATGAACTAGGTCGTGTATCAGCACACATATAAGTTGTCGGGAGATAAAGTCACTACTTTGTGGGACCAAGGTGGTTCGGGGCCTTTGTGAGTCTATATATGATCTGATATGTGATAAGTGATTAGTAGAAACAAATATATTTGAACATTGACATGCTCCATTATATTTTATAATGGGAACCATTGTACGGTAATTAACAGAGACTAATTTATTTGGGCGTTCTAATATATATACTAAATTTGAGGTTGCACACAATACTGTGGGTGGCAAAATATAGTGAGTTTATTTTGTATCTATGGGAGACAGTGTACATAGATGGTCTAGAGTTGTAGGTCTAAATAGTAGCTGATTTAGTTAAGGTTACTCGGTGAATGTAACCTTTCATCAAGTTATTCTTTTATTCTTTGGTTCTTCAATTTTATGCATACTTTATATTTTTACATAGATTTATATCGGACTATGATTTGAGATACGCAGATTTACCTATGGATGGTAGATTGGATTGTATTGTACCTATCGATATGTGATAAGCCCCGAAACATGTTTTGATGTATATGATTTTGTTTCAATCTTTGTTTATGGATATGAGATTTGGATTCAAATTTTGATATATGTTTCACTTGGATAGTAGATTATGAGATATGGTATCGGATCACGATTTATTATAATATGATATGGATTATCTGTTTTAACTCCGAATCATTTGTTCAGTATATGTCCTGAAAGAACAGTGTCATTTGCTATACAATTTGAGTACGAGACTACTCTCAGAATTTTAGTGGATTTTTGAACCCTATGATTTGTTTTACTTGATTTGTTATGCAATTTCACCCTCCCTCTAATTGTGGACACATATATATATTGTTATGTATATACATATAATGTAAGGATCAAGTTTTAACTTATGTTAACCGTAATTAATTAAGAAAATATAGTTAAAATTGAGATTAGAGGACGCGGAGAATAAGGTAAAAAAGGAAAAATTTTAACCAGATGCGTACTGCACCCGGCCACAGGCTGGTGCTTGCATGCTTGAGGCACCCAAGATAACACGGGCACACATGTTGGGTGCTCGAGCACCTCGATAGGCACCAAAATCAGAGCGCAGGCACGCTCGCTATACGCTCGAGCACCCTAGTAGGCGTAGATTTTAGTAGCCCCATGCCCAACCCACGCTTGAGCATTGGACTTTTATAAAAGTCAGCCACGGGCCGACTCCACTGCATTCCAAGCAGTGGAGGAGAGAGAGAGGGACATAACTGAGAGAGAAGGCAGAAGAGAGAGAAAAGGATAAGGTTTTGAGAAATTAAATTCGAAACATTCGGACCAAAAATTTCGGTATATCATACAAAAGCAAGTATATTTTTAACTCCCTCTTTCCTCTATTGCTTTTTATTCAAGTTCTTTTTGAGTATTATTGTTCTAATACTCGTTCAAGTTAAAATTTTGAGGTAAAAGTATGAAAATTTTACATATTTATTAGTATACCATAATTTTATAGTGAAATTTATGAAAAACTTTTATTTAATTATTTATATCATTTTTATGTATATTATTTTAAAAGTCTCTTCATGTTTACATGTATAAAAATATTGCCTGCAGGTTTGTGCTTCATAGTAATTAATTTTTAATTTATTGCTTATTATCTGTACATATTAAAAATAACTATACATTTAATTGTATACTACAGGTTTATTGAATTTATATTGGACTTTCTAAATTTGTTTCTGCATATTTTAATGTTAAATTTTATATTATGGATTTATTATGATGATAAAAAATGAGTAAGATATCATGAAGAAAAAAAAGAATGGATTCTGTAACTCTGTTAAGAAAATATGAACTGTTCTCCAAAAGAGTAGAAACTAAGAACTAAAAAAATAAAGTGTAGAGTTTTTTTTAAGTTACAAAATTAAGAAATTGGATCAAAAAATTATTTAGAGAATAATATTTTATGACATACCTTATGATATTGTAGTAGTAATTGAGAAAATTGCCAATATCGTGGGGGAATTAGGATAGCTTACGACCTCATCACCAGGTTAAAGGTATGCACTGCCTATCTCTAGCTGAATAAAAGTTTACGACTTTCGATTGTGTGAAGTGAATACAATCATTTTTCTCGATTCTTCACTCCATTAGTTGGTTAGACCTACTAACCTTGGTCCCCAAAGATAATTATGTTTTCAATGCGGTTGACAGTTAAAAGAACAAGATAAAGAAAAAAATATTTTCTACCCATGTTTTACAATTTGGTGATACATTCTGATTCCTATTCCCTCCGACGATATATTTTAAGTAAAATGTGCATGTCATTGCTATATATGATACCTTGCTCAATATTTGACTTACTTCCTTACTATTTTTACTAACATTTAGATAAGTCGTACGAGTTGATACCAGATGAAGAGGAATGAAGATTAGGAGTTATGTTTGTAGACTTAGGAAGGAGCATTTGGTGGTTTTATTTTGACGTGTTGAAGATCTGTAAAACTTTTAAAGTATGAAATGATGTATTAATTTTGATGGTATTAGTGTAGTATTACTTCCGCATATTTTTATAGATATTATGTATGCTTCCGCAGGATATTGTGGAGTTACTTTTATTTGGATGATTTTTAGCTGGTTTTTTTCCTTAATAAGATCCGATATCTTACTCTTATAGTATGGTGTTGGAGCTACTGATAATGCTACAATTGTATGGATCTTGTGTATGTTTATATATATGTATGTGTTTATCATTAATTAATTATGATAATAAGTTAATGACAGAAATGAGGATGTGGGACTTCACATATAATGATACTTGTTAAACTTTTGACTTATATTTTTATATTTTATCTGTTTAGACTAGTGGTTTGATATGATTACAGGAGTTTAGACGTGATCTGATGTGGCATTTCTCACTTGGTGAGTATGGATATTTATGTTGGTTGTGTTTCGAATCTCAGGGGTGTATTGTGGATATTGAGTATGGCTGGATGTGGGCCTTGGATCCTATATTGAGATTTATTAGATTTATTATAATATGTAGATAAGCTGATATCACTGTTTGGATGAATCTCTCATGATATATGGATAGCAAGTCATTTTTATGATATCTAGATTTATATCTGATAAGATTTCGTATAGGGTATAATATGTTGGGTCCCATGTATGTGTCATTTGTTATGCTCAGGTGTAGAGTTTGTTGTTTATTATTTTATTTTATTTGGGATTTTAAGTTTTATAAAATATTATTGTTATTAAACCTACTTTGAGCCAAATTCATGACATTTCTATTTGGTTGCAACGCATGTAAATCTTCCATAAATATATTCTTAAACTCCTTTTACTATAGAAATGTTTTTTGGCCGTCACACTATGACTTTTGGTGGTAACAATATAAGTTAGATATGCTTAGAATCCGCCTTTCATCAAATGATATGTTTGTATGGCTAAACTCATGCAAGTTAACTCTTTTTGTTGTAATTTCTAAAAATATAAATGTTCATAATTCAAAAACATAAAATGAACACTTTTTGTAAAAACATTTCACACTAACGTAATAACATACCACAATTCATGCTAAGACTATATTAAATTTATGCATGTCTTACAAAATCAAATATACTACCAATTTAAACCCATTCATGTAAATAATACACTTAAGGTATACAATGTTGGTTACTAATGACGTACCGATTGTATTGATACCACTAATAAAAAAATCCATGATTCTATGTGTCAAATGCGAGTGACAAATAAATTTAGGGAATACAAATGAGTGTGTAGGCATAGGGTCTAACAATATATGTGCAGTTGTCTCAAAGATTGAGAGTTTACCCTCTATTATCGAAGGAGACACATCTATATACTTGGCTATCACCACAAACATTCTCCTTGATGCACTTGGATTTCTTCCTGTTTATCTCAGAGGAAAGTGGCATTCTTTTATCATATAGTCAGATTGTTCACAGTTGAAGCATACTCCAGTTTGGTTGTAATATGGCTTTCATCCATATAGCTAGTCGCCATATGAGCACATATGCTTTGATTGTTGCCGGCTTTATGTGCTTTGGAATTCAACTCTCATTTTTAATCCATTGTCATGAGACTTGGATATTTTGTGGCATCCTTCGAATCCTGAACATTGGTCTCCCCATCTCATGCTCCTCTTCTTGAAAAACTTATCCCTTTCCAACTCTTACTGAATAGCATAGCTTGGCCAAGAATTTTTCTACATGTCCTCAACCTTCAAGTCACCAATTGCTTTAGAATGGTGTCATTAGCCATTGTAAAAGTTTTCTTGCTCTTCTCATTTCATTCATAATTATGTGGGGAGCATAAAGAGCCAATTCGACGAATTTGGCATCACAGACTGCGATGTTTATGTTCCATTGCCTCAAATGGGCAATCCTTCTATTTCTTATACTTGTCCAAAAACGTTTCCAAGAACATGTTCCATGGGTTCCATTCATTCTATAATTTCAAAATCCTTTACATCATTGCCTACCAATGGTCGGCCTCTTGTCTAACTTATAAGAAGCAAATTTAACCTTATCTTTATTTGGAAAATTTATTACTTCATAAACTTTGTTAATAAGCCGGATTCGAATATTTGGACAGTCTATTATTTTATAGACTTTATTAATATGTCAGATCCAAATATTTTTATTGGTCCTATTAGAATCCATCAAAAATCTGATACTCATTTATTTATAAAACGATCATATGCTTTCAAAGCAACTTCTGAAATTACCACAATTGACTCTTGATTTAGCTATCTTTGGACTATCCAGTCCATTACTTCTGGCCAATATCACTAAATATTCTTCCTCTTTGCTAGATATTGCTGTAACTTATCCAACCAACATTCTTAATACGTATTATAAGACAACTAATTAATTTAAATCCCCAAATCAAACAAGATATTTTTTATCACTTTTTTTGATACCACTTCAATTGTCTTATCTCTAATCCTATATCCAAATTTAATTTATTATGTAATCCACAATTAACTTAAATTAATTTTTAATTTAATAACCCAAAATAAATTTTTAGTTAACCATTTTAACCCAAAAATGAATACTGAAATAAGTACCTATAAGTAATACCGTTAAATTGTCCGAATAATGATATAATAGCTAAACACAGGATCTAAAAGTTACACTCGATAGTATCTCTAAAACTCAAAGACTGCTCAAGTCATTCCAATAAGTATGGAAAAATCTCTTAGCTCAAAATTAAAGTATCCAGTAATAGTAATCAACAATGTATGAAATCAAACTTACATATCATCATCAGTTGGCAGCGATATACAACTCCAACAAAATCTAAATAATAACTGTCAATTCTAAAACAATAATTCACATTGCAAAAAACTAAATATTTTAAAGTCTTGGCTCCTAAAAGCCTCCTCATGATTCCAAAATATTTACAAATTTATCTAAACCTACTAATCTGAAAGTTTAGCAAAACTGTGACAAGAATGAGTCTAATGTTTAATGAAATATATATAATTTTATATGTGGATATATTAAACATAACATGCTATGGATAATGTCATTATCTGAATCTAAAATGTTGAATGTCAAATTTTTGATAAAACATGCAAAAGTCTATAAGAATTAATGATTAGTATAATTCCATCAATAATTGATAAATATTAAAATTTGAGTTATGATTATTTTTATATATTTAAAGGTCATACGCCATTATTTGTAACTTGTAGATAAAATGATTACATATTATTTTTCATAATTTAATGAAATACTGCTTTTTTAACCCGTGAGTATTAGGTTTATTTTTTGATTTATAAATAATATATTAGAATATATTTAAATATGTTCAATTAGTTTCCTACAGTAATTTTTATTTTGTCATAGTTAAAAACTCTACTTAAATTACAAATAAGATAGAGAAACTAATTAATTTTATTAAAGTTTAAGTAGAGTTTTTTATTAATTTTTTTTAATTATGTGAAATGTAGCAATAATAAAGTAAAATTTATTAATATGTAAGAACTTATCTGTGTAATTTAGTGACATGCGAAACCATTTAAACCTAAATTTTAGTAGCTCAACAGAGTTTTCATAATTTCATAAATTTATTACAAATACAAAATATGTAGAAACAAATATGTCAAAATCGTTAACTTGTAGAAATATAAGTGTAAAATTTAACAACATACATGAATATTCATATAGAAATTTTAACACTTAACATTTTTTCATGGATTTATGTCATAAATCTTATAAAATTTTATGAAATGGAAATATATTCACATGGATTTAAAATATAATCAGTTGAAGTATAAAAATAGTACATGTATGAATATTTGAATAATAAAAACTCAATAAATTTAGAATCGAACGACAATAAGGAAAGAAATGACCCATAAATGTTTAAGAAACCTCTTCAAGTGCTTAATGTCCTTATAGGAACTTTTAGAATTTATAACATAAAATTGAGGTGATAGTTAAATTATCCCGACCTTTAGCATGGAGTTTTGTTGATTTATGAAAAATATGATATGCAAAAGGTATACTATATTGTATTGGTTGCAGTGTATTTAGGAATTATGTGGTCATTAATAGGGTTTTAGAAAAGTATTCTGTTTATGTTTTCGTATGTCTAGAGCGAGTAACATCTTTAAAAGTAAAATTATATTTGTGCTCGACGTGAAAATTTAACTAAAAATATAACCAAAGAAATATGCACACGATTTTATTTTTTATTTTTTGAATTTGGAGGCATATAGAAAAAATAAATTAAACAAAATATGTTTTTTAAGTTAAAAAATAAGGCTTAGATTTTCAGAAATGGCTTCTTTTCTTTTCTTTTTTTTTTTTTTTGAAAAGAGAAAGTTTTTTAGAGTTAGTCCACTACTTAATAATGACCATTGACACTCATTAATGAACTTTTCATCAAAAGATGATAGCATTGAGGCCTCTAATGCCTTGACTTACTGTCGATCATCTGTCAGTTTTGCCTTGTGCCACCACCATCCGATTGTAGTATGGCATGCCTATCACAAACGGACATATATCATGCAAGGATGCTTCTAATGTTAATTTAATGTTTTTGAATTCAATTAAATGGGTAAATTATTAATATTAATATTGGGTATGAATTAGAAGTGTTGGGTCATAGTGGTGTAGGCATGAGTGGTGTATGAAACATGCGTAAACATATTTGAGGCAGAATTGCCATGCCTGAGGTGTACATGAGGGGAGTTCATGAATGTTCATTTCAAAAATAATAGCGTCTAAGTTACACTTATCGGACGCTTATACGCAATGTAAAGAAACCTCTATGCTTGAGCAGCGCTCGTATGCCAATCTATTATATGTAGGTTTTTTGATAAATTTCTACGCATTTGTTTTTGATTTTTTAGAGAAGAGAGAGAAAAAAAAGTAGAGAAGATAGAAAGAAAGAAGGATGAGGTAAAATTCTTATGAGTTTGAGTTCATTTCTTGGTAAATCAATGTTAAAATAAGTGAAGTTAAGCCAATTTTTATTTTTAATGGTGAACTTTTTAAAATATTTTTATCCTTTTTTTTTTCAAATACTCATACTTGTGATTTTTGTCTACTTCCTTTAATATAATGTTGCATATATGTTAGCTTTGTTTTTATTTCAGGGGAATTCAAAAGCATGTGTCTTGATTTAAATATATTATCTTGAAAATTTAATATCTCTGAGCATTAAGCCTTACATGTCCTTTATTTGTAAGTATTTTGGTAAAACTCTATTTGAATTTGATAAAAATAATTTGTTATTCTATATTTTAGAAAATTGTATATTTGATTTTTTATTTTAGTGTTTTCTATTTTGATTAAATAAGAATTATTGTAAAGAATTAATAAAATATTTTTAGACATATCTTTGCATATTATTTTCAAATTTAATATTGAACTTGACATCCAAGATCAAAATATGATCTTTAATACTGATTATCGAGAATAGTATGTAATCGGCCCACTAACAGATTATAAATTGTGATATATAATCTTTGTTATATGGAAACAATTATAACCTGATCTTTTATATTCGGTCATTATTGGTAAAGTTATTACCGATCAATAATTCTTATATTTTCTATATAATTTTTGCATATTTTTTTTATTATTTTGACATTTTTAGCATTTCAATTTTTTATCATCATTATTGTCCCTTCACGTGCTTTATTTACTATTATCCACTTAAGTAGATTATATATACTTTACAAAATATTATGTTCACTCTTGTTATCTTTTACTAACCTTTTATGTTAGTAAACTCAAATATATTTTCAGGGATTTCAAGCAATGGAGAGGCTTTTCAGAAGAAGTCATTTTTAGAGTGTTTTAGTTGTATTTTTAATTATTTGATCAGGAGTTCGTTATTTTGATTTCGTATCAGCTGTATTTGATTAGGAGCCTTTAATTTGTAATTTAGTTATATTATTGGATATTTTAATTTCGAGTTGAAGATATTCTTCGTTACTTACAGTCATTAGTTGATTAAGTGATGAATTATCAAAGCCATATTCGGATGTAACCCTTGAATCTTGAACTTTGATCTTATTTATTATTAAATTGTTTGATGATATTTGGGTCATGTCTAACTATGTGAGCTTTAATCTTGGATGGTCAAGATAATTCAAATTTTAATTGGGAGAATGAGCATCTAACCAAGGCAAAAATAGATGAAATTATGGATAAAATGGTCCAAAAGGTGATCAAATCCAAAGCCAATGGTAATGAATCTGGAAACTGCTTTAACAGATTTTGATCATCTTACAAATAAATGTGTTAAAATTTTTGGCAGATCTAAATTAGATTCATTGTATTGAGAAAGTTTTCAAGGTGATAAATTGTCTAAAAGAGGACAATGTGAAATTTGCTTTATACAGGCTAGACGAAGAGGTTGATTATTAGTGGGTGATAAAGAATATGGTTTTGGTCTTTGAGAATGAAGGTATTAATGCAATATTTTTTTCGAGGTATTTCTTGAGAAATATTTTCAACAAGTCTCCCAAAGTAAAAGTAGAATGAATTTGCACATTTACAACAAGAGAGTCACACTGTGGCAGTATATGACAATAAGTTTATCAAATTGGCTCTATATGTGCCATATGTAGGATGGAGGAAATGAGGAGAGTAGACAAATATTTTCAAAGATTGAATGATACAATTTGGAAGGAATTAGGGATGCTATAGCCATGAATATATGGGAAAGCACTTGATAGGGCCTTACTTTTTGAGGAGGAGCTAAAGAGAGAAAACTTTATTAAGTAAAGAAATATTAGTCGAGGTGGCCAAAGTTTGAGATCAGGTAGATCTCATAAGATGTCGAAGTCCTTTGATAAGAGGATGAGGAAAAGAGATAAAATTCAAGGAGCCTCAAACAAGCAACGACAATTAAAGTTTGTTTGTAAACATTGCTGGAAGTTTCATAAAGGATGATTATGTTATAAGCATATGAGAGCACATTTTAGTTGCAAACAATTGGCCGATATGATCAAGGATTGTAACTACTCCCTAGGGCAAACAATAAAGAAGTTGAATGTCTTTGGGAGAGCCTTTTACAGTAACAACGAAGGATGTAGATATATTTTTTTCAGTGATGGAAGGTAAGCTCTCCATTTTTTAAACTTTAGCACATATATTATTGGACTAAGAGTCTACACATTTATTTGTATATCCAAAATTTATATACCTTTTGCATTCACCTCTATGATTATGGATTATTCATTAGTACCATCTACACCTATAGATACTTTTTGATAATTGATATTATATTCCGTAGGTATGTAGTTTAGGTGTATGGGTTTGAATCGATAGTAGATTTAATTTTATTGGTCATGTACAACTTTGATATTTTTAAGCATAAACTGGTTGGTAAATTATCATGTAAGTGTAAATTATTTTTATAAAAGGGTGTATTTTTTTTAATTTTGAGTTATGAACCTACATAATTTCTGTCTTCCTTGCATGCTATTTAATAAAAGGTGGGTCTTAAGCATATATAACTTATGTTATCACCACCGGAACTCATAATGTATTAGCCAAGGGGATTTCAGTGGTGAGGGAATTCAATGAAATAAATAAAATAAGTCAGCATATATGATTTTCTCCTTCCATACATGTTGCTTGATAAAAGGTGGGTCTCAAGTATACCTAACTTATATTACTACCACGGAAAGTCATAATGTACTGGACAAGGGGATTTTAATAGTGAGGGATCAATGATATATTTTTAAAAGACTTAATTGGATTGTTGTCAAGTAGGAAATCTAGTTTGAGATAGAAGTGACGATAGGAGTTGCTCTAATTTAATTGGTTTCATATAGGATGGCTTTTTTGGAGTTAAAAGAGTTAAAGAAACAGTTGTAAAAGTTGTTAGAAAAGGATTTTATTTGAGTGTCTACTTTATGGTGCATCAATCTTGCTCTTAGAGAAAATAATTGGTCTATGTAATTGTGCATAAACTATTGAAAGTTAAACAACACAACTACCAAAAGCAAGTATTCCTTACGAAGAATAAAATATTTATTTGATTTGTTGTAAGAAATCCAAGTGCTTTTGAATATTGATTTTCAATTGAAATAACACTAGCTAAGAAATTAAAAGGAAGATGTAGCCAAGACAGCTTTCAAATTAATGTATGTCCATTATAAATTTTTGATAACACATTTTGGATTAACTAATACCCCTGTAATATTTATGAACCTAATGAATCATTTAACCCTATTTGGATTAATTTGTGATAATATTCATTTGTGATATATTGATACATTTAAAGAGTTATGAAGAATATGAGTTCATTTAAGAATTACATTACAAACATTTAGGGAAAGATGATTATATCTCAACTTAAGAAGTACACGTTTTGACTTGAAAAAGTGTGATATCAAAAGGAGGTGTCATGGTTGATCCAAAGAAAACTAAAGTAGTCACAAATTGGAGCTGACAAATAAATGTAACTTAAGTATGGGGTTTTCTTAGTTTGGTCGGATACTAGTAAAGGTTTGTTAAAAATGGTTCAAGGATTTCGCTGTTGGTTGCCCAATACAAAAGAGGTTGGTATTTTATTAGGACAAAATTTTTAAAAGAAGTTT